>VDFB02282434.1:0-79737 GCA_007258455.2 Sequoia sempervirens | reverse complement strand
AAAATCTGATAAGACTCTAGTTTGCATCATCTTCAAATTCCTCACGGTTTAATCACTATAGGTGCCCGAATGTGGAGATTTTGTTAAAAAAAAAATATCAGTGTCCAGTTTGGCCAAAAATTGTAAACCACTATTGTGGGATCACCCAAAACCTGAAAGTTGAATTTATCCCATGTTTCACAGTTTGACCCAAAATTCAGAATCTTATTCAATCCAAAATCATTCCTCAAGTACAACAAAGTCTAAACTTGTTAAAACTAACCTCTACAAGTGTAATTCTCCAAATTAAACCAATATCTAACATCTCAAAGTTCCTAAATCATCAAACTTATCATATCTTTGATTGTTAAGCCTAGTTTCATCATCAAGATTTATCATCGTTTCATCACAAAACAAAGCTATATAATCAAATAAAACTTAGTCTCATCAATAGAATTTTTCATTCTATTTGACTTAGTTTTAATTCTTGGCACTCTTCCAAATAAAGATCAAAGTTTAGTCAAAGTATAACACTTGTATACTCGTTCAAACAAGATTACAAAAGCAAAAACTCAAGGAAAAAGGACTCAAAACACAAAAAATCAAAACTCAAAACATTGAAAGTTATCCTAACATTTCAAACTCAAAACACCATGGTTGAACCTAAAGAGAATCCTTTCCATGGAATCCACAACAATAAAGGTGAAGAAATAACTAAGGAAGACATCCAACACGCTAAACAAGATCCAAATTTCCACAAGTGCTTATAAAATATTTTTGAAAGAAATGGGGAAAAATACCTCCTAATGTTGGCTAAACAAGGTGTCAAATTGCTTGATGACTTTGATGTTAATCAATTGAAAGCACCTCCAAAAAATCCTGAAAATGATATAGAACAAGTGGTTTCCCTAACTCATTAAATGAAAAACCTCCAACAAAAAATTCTTGGCATGCAAAGGGGAAGCTCAAAATGATACTTGATCCAAGACATTTGTCCATATCCTTTTGATCAAGATATCCACATAATTCCTTTTCCCAAACATTGCGAATTCCCAAAGTATGAAAAATACAATGGTAAAACCGATCCAATAGATCATGTGAGGGAATTTAGAACCATCAGTCTTGAATTTTCTCATGAAGAAACTTATTTGATGAGATTGTTCTCATGAATTCTAGGTGGACAATGCCTTGAATGGTTTTCCAAACTTGCACCGCCAATTAGAACCTTTGAAGAATTGGTTAACAAGTTCATCACCCAATATTCTTATAACATCCAACATGATATAACAATGAAAGACCTTTGCAACTTGAAACAAAAAAATGGTGAATCATTCCTCACTTTTCTACAAAAATGGAGAAGGTTATTTGCGAGGTATTCTCGTCCCGTACCTGAAAAATAAAAGATGAAAATATTTATTGATAACCTAAATGACGAGATGAGCTACATATTGGAATTGGAATGTCCACCTACCTTTGAAAAATTGATTGAAGACGAAATAAAAATTGAGGAGGCTTTGGTCAAGAGAGGATTCATCAAAATTTACAATGAAAACAACTTATCAAATTCCTCCAACAATTATAACATCGGTGACAAACCAATGTTTTGGCAACGAAACAAGAATGTGGATAAAAATGATGGCATAGTTGAAAACCAAAATGCAAAACCTATATTCAACTTAACAATAGTTGCCACTAAAACTAATCAAAACAACAATCCACCCAACAACCAAAACAACAATCAAAATGTCAACCAAAACAACAATCAAGGTAATGTTGGATCTAGAACACCATCATATTGAACATCCTCAAATAGAAGAAGGTTCACACCTTTGGGACAATCATTAGAATCAACATTAAAGGAACTTCTTGAAGCTAAAGTCATAACATTACCAGAGGCAAGAAATTGGGAGCCACAAGTTAAGCCTCCATAGTGGAATGATGCACATTTTTGTGACTTTCATTGAAACAAAGTACATAAAACCAATGATTGCATGCAATTATAACACTTGATACAAGACTTGATTGAAAATAAGACTATATTCGTAGAAGGACCCCAAATAAATAATTATCATGGAATGTTCAAGAACCCTCTACCAAACTACAAAAAAGGGGAATATTCTTCATCAAATACCAAGGGAAAAAACATAAACTATATTTATGATTCTACCATTCATTGTGTTGAGGTGGTTGAACATCAAACCAAAGACATTGAAATTAGGAGCCAAAGAAACATTGATACAATTGAAAATCATCACCATGATATCAACACCACCTCACATCAAATCAATGACCTTGTGCCAATAAATTTGATCACCAACATCATTGCAAATGACAACCAAATTAATGTCATTAAAATCAAAGAAAAACAAGACAATTCACCGATCAATGCAATCACAAGAGGACAAGACAAGGTAACATTGAAAGGAGCTACCCCTTCCACATCCAAAACAACTGTTACACCTGTAACTCAATATAACATAGTTGATCAGTTGCAGAAGATACCCACTCAAATATCCATATTAGAGCTTCTCAAGATTTCACCACCACACAAAGAAATCTTAGAACAAGCTCTAGTGGCCACCACAGTACCAAACAACTTGGAAGTTTGCCAATTTCAAACTATGGTGGGACACTTGACCGGACCTCACCGCTTATCATTTTCCGAACATGATGATGTATCCATCACCCATCCACATAATGTTTCCTTCCACATTAAGGTTTTAATCCATAAACATCATGTCAAACGTGTTCTAATAGATGGAGGAGTTGGATTAAATATCTACACTCTAAAAATTGTCTATGCACTAAGATATTCTGAAAATGTTATTGATCCTAGAAGGAAAATCACAATAAAAGCATACGATGATGAAGAGAGATCCTCCCAAGGATTGATTTTCTTACAAATTCAAGTAGGACCAGTTGTCAAAGATATAGTCTGCAAAGTGTTGGATAAAGAGTTGACATACAACACACCCTTGGGATGTCCATGGATTCATGAGATGCAAGTTGTACCATCAACATATCACCAGTGTTTGAAATTTCCTTTTAACAGACAAGATATCACAATTGCCGATGATTCCAACAACCCCCAATATTGCAACACACTCAGAACAACCCAAGACACTTTTGTACCACACAACAGGGAAGCTACAACTCCTGGTTCATCCAATAATGAAAGACAACTAAATTCCTTGCCAAAGTGGGTGGAGAAAAAGGACCAATCAAAAGATAAGGGTATCAATGAGTCTACTCCATTGAATCACAAAAGTTAACTCAATGCCTTATCAAAACAGGTTGAAAAGATCCAATTGAAAGAAAAAGGCATGGGGGAATACTCATTTGAGTAATCCTTGTGTTTATCACAACTTTCATCTTCTCCTAAGTCATATGGATAGCCATCAACATCAAGACAACAATCATCACAACCAACCACACTCTTTGATGGAAAATTTGTAAGATCAGACACTTTAGTGGACAGATCAGAAGACAAGGAGATTTTGAATTGGTTGTACAAGGACGAAGAACAATCACAAGCATCCACTTCAAATGTACTGACAGAGCAATATGGCAAAGGCAAGACAATCTTGGAAAAGATGGGATATGAGGGAAAATGTCCTATTGGTAAAAGAAAAGAAGGCATCATAGAACCAATACAACCCATCACAATGAATTCAAAGGACAATACGAGACTAGGGTACAGGAAATAAGCAAAAGAAGAAACCAGATAAGAAGTTGTCAAGATAATCCTTCAATTAAGAGATAGTTATGAAATAGACTCCAATGAATATGAATGGGGTTCCCTCTCTAAAGAGTCTTGTCATGATAAGGAAATTGATGTGGTACAAAAGTATACACCAACATGTACTGAGGGAAAAAGCTCAAGTTATGGACCAATTGAAATTGGATCACAACATATCGATGACTCAAGTGAAGACAATCATACTTCAAGCGAGATAGATACTTTGGAAGAGAGTAACATCATAGAACTCAATATTTCTATTGAACACTCTAACGACATTGCCATCATGACACTCACCCCTCTTGATCTTAGCCAATCTGATGATTCTTTGTCGTTAATACACTTTGAAATGATTGATTGGGACCAAATTGAGCTGCTTGACATACCTGTCTTTTCAAATGATGATGCCATCGTAAACTTCCTTTGTTCAAACAATCCTGAAACATGTTCCACTAGTAGACCTCATAATGAAGATTTAAACAAGGGGAGTGCCAAATCTTCCAGCTACAAAATGGATATAAAAAATGCATCTAATAGTGAAAAGCATCTAATGGCACTATTAGATCAAGAAAAAGTAAAAATAAAGAGTGCATCTCAAGGTGAAAACCTCTCCAAGGCACTAAGAGATGGAAGATTTGACACTCTTCCCAAGCACTATCAAGAGAGATCGTTAGTGTTGATTGAGTCTACACAATCCATCAATGTTGGTATAGTGGAAATAGTGAAGACCCTGCATCTAGCGGCATCCATGACAGAGGAGGAAAAACCCATTTTCACTAAATTCTTTGAAGAGAGGCAGATCAACTTTGCTTGGTCTTATACTGACATGCTAGGCATAGATCCAAAACTCATCATGCATCATTTATCACTACCACCTGACATAAAACCAGTAAAGCAAAAGTTGAGAAAAATGCATCCTCATATCGCCCTCTTGGTAAAAGTCGAATTAAAGAAGCTATTGGATGTGGGATTTATCAAACCTATTGACTATGCCAAGTGGATATCAAATATTGTGTCAGTCTCAAAACCAAGCAAAAGCATTAGGATATGCACAGACTTCAGGGACTTAACAATGCTTTCCCAAAAGATGATTTTCCTCTACCTAACATTGACATCATCGTAGACTTGACAGTTGGACATGAAATTCTCTCACTTATGGATGGCTTTTCAAGTTACAATCAAATAAAGAACACCCAAAAATCAAGAGAAAACAACCTTCACATGTCCTTGGGGCACTTTCTACTAGAATGTAATTCCTTTTGGGTTGAAAAATGATGGAGCCACATATCAGAGAGCAATGACCACCATCTTCCATGACATGATGCACACTTCTATGGAAGACTATGTAGCTGACTTATTGGCAAAATCATTCACTAGAGAGGGACATCTAGAAATTTTAGACAAGATCTTCACTAGACTGGAGAAATTCAATGTAAGGTTGAACCCCAAGAAATGTGTATTTGGCATAACATCAGCTAAAATTTTGGGGTATATTGTATCAGCTAAAGACATTGAGGTGGATCCTGCAAAGGTCAAAGCCATCATGGAGATGCCCCCTTCCAAAAATATCAATCAACTTAGATCATTACAAGGAAGATTCCAATCTATCAGAAGGTTCATCGCGTAACTGGCTGATAAAACTCACCCCATCAACCACTTATTACACAAGAATGTCTCTTTCAAATGGGATGACAAGTGTGAAGTAACCTTTAATCAACTCAAGAAGTATCTGATGTCGCCACCGATACTGGTACCACCAGCTAAAGGAAAGCCATTAATACTTTACATTGTGACAACTGATGTATCTTTGGGCACTTTACTCGCACAAGAAGATTCCACAAGAAAGGAAAGGGAAATTTATTACATCAGTAGGACCTTGAATGGTTACAAGATCAACTACACCTTTATTGAGAAAGCATGTTTGGTGGTAGTATTTGCTACCCAACAACTAAGACATTACATGTTGACTCACACCATTAAACTCATAGCTAAAATTGATCCCTTAAGGTATTTATTCAACAAAGCTACCCTAATAGGAATAATAGCCAAATGGGTCATGATATTGAGTGAGTTTGATATCTAGTAAGTGGTTAGAAAAGAAATCAAGGTTCAAGCCACATCAGATCAACTAGCTGAAGCACCATTGCAATCCAATAATCCAATGAACATTGAGTTTCCAAATGCTAATGTCCTAATAGTGTCAACACAACAATGGATGTTGTACTTTGATGGCTCTTATACACAACATGGATCAAGCGCATGCATCTTTTTTATCACACCTCAAGGACATACCATTCCCAATTCCTAAAGATTGATGTTTCCTTGCACCAACAACACAATTGAATACGAAGCATTGATCATTAGAATCAAAGTAGCAGTTGAGTGGAAGATCATAGAGTTGCATGTCTATGGTGATTCACAACTAGTCATTAATCAGGTGAACGATGATTACCAAACAAAAGATGAAAAATTAATTCCATATAAAAGAATGGTTGATGACTTCAAAAAGTACTTTATGGAGATAAAATTTGAGCAGATTCCTAGAGGTGACAACAAAACTATTGATGCCAAGGCTACCATTGCTTCTCTCTTACAAATTCCTGAGAAACGAGCCTGTTATGAGTTCATGGTGGAAAAATTGTTCAACCCATCCTATGACAACCCAGAATCCCAAGTCACCTACCATCTAGCTGAGGTTGACGTTTCTACCTACGAGAAAATCTACACCTATATGAAAGACAATACCCTCCCATTTGATTTATCCTGGAACCAAAAAATAAATTTCATCCGACAAGCAACTCGACACACCCTAATAGCCGACGTGCTTTATCGACAAGGTCTTGATGGTACTCTCCTTCGGTGTCTAGAATGTAACGAAGTTGAAATGGATTTATGTGAGGTTCATGAGGGTATTTGTGGCACACATTTAAGTGTTCTAACTTTAGCTAAGAAACTCCTATGTTTGGGGGATTGTTGGCCAAATATGGAGAAGGATTCATTTCAATATGTCAAAAGGTGCACAAAATGTCAAATTCATGGAAACTTGATACATGCACCAACACAAGAGTTACAACCTTTCTCATCAAAATGGATTTTTTGTCAGTGGGAATTGGATCTTGTATGTAAAATACACCCATCTTCATCCAATGAACACAAGTTTATCATCATAGCCACGAAGTACTTCATGAAATGGATTGAAGATATTCCTTTGACCACCATCACAGGAAAAAAAATTTATCATTCATCCTGAATTACATCGTCTGTCGATATGGCATTCCTCAATCCATTATCACGGATAATGACAGACCCTTCAAGAAACAGGATGTCCAAGAACTCTATGAGAGGTTCCATATACAACATTGGTTTTCTACACCATACTATCCCCAAGGAAATGACCAAGCAAAGGCCTCAAACAAGACTATCCTAAAAATCTTGAAGAAAACCGTCAACAAGGATGGACATGATTTGCATGTTCAACTGAACCCTGCTTTATGGGCTTACAGAACCAATATCTACACCCTGATAGGAGCCACACCCTATGCTCTAGTCTATGGATCAGAGGCCATTCTACCTATTGAGGTTGAGCTACCATCAATCCATGTGTCACTAAAAGGGATCATTTCAGATGAGGATTACAGAGTGTCTAGGTTACAGGAATTGGAATTATTGGATGAGCGTTGTCAACATGCAGTGGATCACTTGAAAGCCTATCAATAGAGAATATCTAGAAGTTACAATCACAGAGTAAAACCTAGAACATTTCAAGTAGGTGACTTAGTCTTGAAAGAGAACCCCTGTAATCAATAGGATCGAGAGAAGGGGAAATTTGAACCAAATTGGCTAGGTCCATTTGTCATTGTATCGGTCTTCGAATCAAGAGCATATCAGTTGCCCACACTAGAAGGGGATTTGTTTGATGAACCCCTCAATAGCCTACATCTCAAGAAATTCTACACCTAAATAATCCAATGCATCGAAAAAGTCCTAAAAAAACACAAAAACATCAGAAAATGTCCTGAAAAAATGGTTGCCTTAATGAAAACCTAGCAAACAGGTGTCTTGGAAACAACAAAAAAATTAGAAAAAGAGAAAAATACAAAAAAAGTGAAAAATCATAAAAATATGAAAAAGTGCAATAAAAACAAGTGGTGAAAACTTGGCAACAAGCACTATTTGTGATAGGTTAGCTTTTCCATCTATTTAAGCATGTCAGCCATTTTCTTTCGCCATTCGCTTTCGCCATCATTCTGACTATCATCGGAAAGCTTCATGTACATATCCTAGCTTTGCGGTCATGTCTCACCCTAGACTAGGGGAAAAATCCTGAACTCACTGGGGGCAATAAAATTTGAGCTTAAACCAACAGACAAATAGTAGTAGGAAAAACATAATGAACGCAACGATCATGGTGCAACTCAACATTGAACATCAATCACCATCAAAAACACATCAACCATCCACATCAAACAAGCCAAATCAATCAAATCAAAACAAACCTTTAAATGGATGATGTTCCTTTTGAATCATGGCTTTATCACTTTGGCATAAATGTTCAACTATTGTACTTTTATTTTTGTTATCATATCTCTAGAGCAACTCGATGATGTATTGAACTAGAGTATCTAGGAAGGAGTATGATTTTTCTTTGTCTGTTGTCTGTGAGTTGATCATTATTACTGTGCAAATTTTCGCGGGATGTGCTCTACAAAGTATCACTAATGAAATTCTGAATTTGCATAGGAAAATGGTTAACTAACTCTTTTCTATTTATGCAAGCAATACTCAGGTCATCTTGGTTTGATTATACTTAGATACTTGTGTTAACTTGTAATATCAAAAATCATGGAAGTAGTACTCAGGTCATCATGGTCTAAATGTACCATTGATGCTTGTACTCACTTTCAACATTTTAAAGGCTCAATGATGATAAAAAGCATGACAAATCGGCTGTTACGAATGACAACATCTGCATATTAGATCTACATGGTTAAATTAGATTTCATCCATGTTAGTTTTGCATTTGTATCTATGGCATTTCCAAAGCTGCAACAATTTCACAATGAGGTTATCTCTCTTATTAATGGATTGAGTACATTTGAAATTAACCAAAAACACATCATTTTCATTTAGTGGGACATTAGTTGCATCATCATTTTCATACATTAGAAAACATTATCACATCATTCATCCATCTATGCATCACATCATGATATCCACATCAGAAAACACAAAAAGAAGTGCATTGCATCTCACTTGCATAATCCAAATCATTTCATCAAACATGACATGGCATAAGATGATTGAAAGACATGTCCAACAGAGTAGGATTTCCAACAAGAAAAAGGTACTGAAGAACATAACTGGACAGGAAAGGATATAATGTCATTGTTATGAACATCTAAAACCAATAGTGAAGATGAATTTGTTATTACTCAAATCCAAGACTGGCAAAGGACCAACTGGATCAACATCATCATTACATAATCATCATAATCATCATGATCATCATCATATAAACATCATAAACATATATAGAACTATGCACCATCATGTGATCATTTCATACATCATTCATTCATTCATTCATTGCATCATATATTTACATTGGAAAAGTAAAAAAACATAAAATTCATCACATTTCATTGGCATAATAGGATCCATCACATACATCATATACACATCATTTATAAAGCATCATAGAATCATAACACATCAGTTGCATCAACATTTGCATCCATAGCATATCATATCATCGTCATATAGAACATCACATAGAATATATAATAGAAATTAAATGCATCCATCATAATCATCATGATCATCATCATATAAACATCATAGGCACATAGATCAATCATCATCATTGCCGCATGTCATATATAACCTCATAATCATAATGTCAAAGTGTACAAGGATATCTGAAGGTATAAAGAGATACATCAATATCAAAACTGGCAGTATATCATAATGTCTCAACTAAATCAAGAGATACATCATCAATGTCTCAAATACATTAGTGTATACATGTCCAAAATACATCAGAAAATCACAAATCAGAGCTATGTTGTGCTCACCCCAGATGGTGCTAGCATCATAGGACCAGTCCCTCCCCCATCAGATGGACCTGCATTGGGATCTCTCCTATCTCTTGGAAGTGGATGTGTAACACCTTTGCTAGTAGTCTAAGACTAGGATCTACCTGATCGGGACTGTGCATAACTCTCCCGCCACTTGGGAGGAACTGCATCATGATATCTCACTTTGTAAAACTCTGCCTCCTATGCGGTATGCCAGATTTCTCTGAAATAATCTAATGCACTAGTAACCATTACAGCCTATTGTAGCCTCTCAACAGTTCCCTTAGCCTGATCAACCCATCATCTTAGAGTATCCCTCTCAACAGTCAGTGTAACAATCTACCCCTACATTTGTACCTATGCCTGACCCTAGGCTTGGACCTATGTAAGCTAGGCATGTACCTACTATACCTATTGACTAGAAGCATCACTCTTGGATGTCAATGTCTGAATCTATCATTGGGCCTACGCTAGTAAAGCCTGAACCTGCTCAAGCTGACTTTGTAGTGTTTGCACCTATACTTGTAGTGCAACAATTTGTGTCTACTGTTGTGGCGATGGTACTTGAATCTCTACATGTCGCCTCTTGCGAGGCACTCTCATCTCTCCAACATCTGACCTCGGTCCTCCTCCACCCTCATCTCCTCCCCCATCACCCCCATCATCATCCTCACCACCTCCATCTCCATCCCCATCCTTGTCATCACTGTTACCCTCCTCCTCGTCCTCCTCCTCTCTCCTCTGCCTACGCCCATGACCTACTGCCCTCCCCTCCTCTATCAATGGCATTGGCTAGTCTAGGATGGTGATCCGTGGGAATGGATGCAAGAATAGGTAATGTACATACTCCTCTGATATCGACGCCTTGATAATATTTGGATGCACCTCCCAAATGATGGTCTGTAATCCATAGAAATGTTGCACAGTTGCATCATATGATAACGCAGGTCCCCACTCTGTAGCATCCAGTCATCACTGTACATAATTTTCCATGCCCTGGGGCATCCCCTGCACTCTGCCATACTGCCTCAATACCCTTAGCAGCCATAATCTCTCAATGATAAACCGGGTCTTCCCAATCAGGTACATCGACTAGCACAAATAAGGAATCTAGGTATCATCCTTTGGCCACTGCTCACAATCTAGATAGGGCCACCATACCACAAACTCGAGATCATCCAGTGTCCTCCTCCAGTACTTCATTTTTCCTAGCCTAAGCTGAGTAACTCTACTGACATAAATATGTACATACGGTCTCATGGCAGGTCGTTGTCTGTCTCCAACTGGCTGTGTGATTGCTATATGCTCCCAGGCCCAGACCTGAAGCAATGTAACCCTAGCTGATAAATTGGACCTGTGAAGATAGACCACCTGATGTAAGTCATGGTACAAATGCATGATCATACAACATCCCCATGCATATCTAGTGCCTTGAGCAATCATGCTCTCCAGAATCTTCCCCCATCCAACTAAGAGTCCCTTTGACCTGTAGTCAGGACAAAGGAACCCTCCAATAAATATAGCAAGAACAAAAGGAAATGTGGCATAAGCATCAACCATATCCCTCCAAGGAATCTCGTAACCACATATTTGATCATCCTTGAATAGATTGCGTAGTGCATCAGTCTTGTCCTACTCCTGAGAATCATATAAGACAAGCTCTCTAACCACGGGTATCAGAAGAATCTGATATACGTCCTATGGAGTAACTGTGATCTCACTAGTGGGAAAATGAAAGGTGTTATGCTCATTGTGCCACCTCTCTGTTAACACTATCAACAAACCCCTGTTGATCCTAATCTAGGGCATATCTATCAAAGACGATAATCTGTGTTGTTGGATAACAACTACCTCAGGCTGTCATAGGTGGGGTATCAAATCCCATGTCCTAGGGAAATGCTCCCTAATCTATAGACTCGTCAAAGGCTCCTATCATCACAAAATATTGCAAATTAGCTAATCAATCAATCACAATCAATCAACCCATCAATCAATCAAAATCAATCAACCTATCGATCTAATCAGCTCTGCTGAGACTTTGATCAAATCTCATGAGCATCAATCAATTCAACCTTGCCTATCATGAGGTTCATCAATCAATTCAACCTCGCTTATCATGAGGTTCATTAATCAATTCAACCTCACCTATCATGAGGTTCATCAATAAATTCAACCTCGACTATCATGAGGTTCATCAATCAATTCAACCTCACTTATCATGCGGTTCATCAATTAAAGCACCTCCCCTATCATGAGGTTACTCAATCAATTAAACTATCATTGATCCTCACCTATCATGAGGTCAATTATCAGTATCAACCATTGAATCTCACTTATCATGAGATCAATGGACATCTAATCTATCAACATCATCAAATCAAAGGCCAAGGTGATCAAACATCATCGAAATCAAGGAGTCTAATCAAGAAAATCATCAATCTGGTCTAAAATTTCACCAATGCACTCAAATAGTCTTTATATGCACCAGAAAAGTTCATCAAAGCGCTAGAACAGAGGTTCTATGTGCCAAACTATCATATGCGCCAAACAATTTCACAGATGTGCCGTAATAGGGTCCCGATGCACCGATTCATCCTATGTCCTACATCATAACATCAACACGCTAAATCAATTCACCTACATGCTAAAGGATTCTATGTACTACTTCAATCACTCAATGTGCTACTTTGGGTTACCTATGCACTAAAATTCTAATCCTATGTGCTAAAGTTTTTTATGTGCTAGAACAATCGTTCTATGTGCTACGTCGGGTTTTCAATGCGCTAAACTAATCAAATCTGAATTCAAACATGAAAAATGCGCAAAAAATCAAATGCACAAATTACAAGAGAGGTTTTCGGGATACATACCAGAGGTCTGTATGCCGTTGGGCGGTTGTGATGCCTGACCCACTCAAATCGATGTGTGTGGTAAGGGATCACCATTTTTCCAAATTTGCACAAATCACTCAATCATTCTCAAGTTTTCAAAATGCAAATGCTCAAATGAACTTCTAATCACCCTTTTAACCTTTTTAAGGTTAATTAAGTGGCATTTTGATGGGGTTGTTTTATTTTATTTTGAAAGGGGCTTTAATTTATCGAATCATCATTTGCTAGATATAACATCATTTTTCAAGACATAAATTGTTTTTGAATCATAAAATTTTGAGATCATCATCAAATCATCAAAAAATCATCAAAATTTTCAAAAATTCAAAAAATTCCTAAAAATTCAAAAATTCACCAATTTATCTCCCAAGGGGGCATATATCTGTCATCACTTGAAAATCAACGTCTGGGGCATCAATTTTTTGTTTTTGTCAGCATCAACAGCAAATTTTTCTTTGAAGCAACGTGTAAAACAAATTACTTCAAAGAGGGGCAAAATGTATATGCCTAAAATCATTCAAGACAATTAATGAATTAAATACTAGTTATTTAATTAATAAACTCTTTTATTTTTATCTACTTATAAATAAATTCTCAATTTATTTATATAGTTCACACTTTTCTAAATTCTTCATCCTAAACCACATTCTTCTAAATTTAATTAAATAAACAAATGTCTATAGTTTGTTTTTATTTAATTAAATATCTTCTCACTAAGTTTGAATAATTTCAAATTCAAAATTAGTCACATGTTTACAACACTTTTGGCCATGTCATCAAATGTCACATGTAATTAAATATGACTAATATTTAATTTACATTTATCTTCAACAAACTTTTAACACATGGCTTATTTCTCACACACTTTATTCCTTCATCTATTTGGCATGTTGCCCTTGATCAAGGGAACATCCTCCTTGATTCTTCCATCTCTACCATTCATCCCTCATGTTGAAATTTGGACCGTCGATCGCTGCCACATCACAAGATGCTTTGAAAAACCTATAAATACAACCCTTTGCTACAACATTTAGAATCACATCTTTTAGCAAACTTATTATGCTATAGGAATAGCTTTGGAGCATTGGAACATTTAGAATTTGATCATTTAGCATTTAGCAAGTTGCATTGTTTTATCATTCTAACTTAGAATCATGTCTTAGTTTGTAACTGCATTTTAGTTTATCATATCAATTGTTAATATTTGAGCATATGCAAAATCATTTTAGCTTTTTATGCAACATTTGTATCACATAATCTAGCATCATTATCCATTTGTCAATATCACCATTATCATTTTCATCATGCATTATCATGTAGGAACTTAGATTTCTTGCATTTTGAACATCTCATTTCTCAAGTTGTCATTCTAATAATCATAGTGCACATACAAAATTTGAGAGCCAAATGATTTAATGAATCCTTGAGAATAGAGAACAATGAAACATTTTTAGAGATTTGTTTGCTACAAATAGAGTAGTTCTTTGATTCAAATATTTAATATAATAAGTATCATTGATGTTTGTGTGGCTTTACTATCGATTTACTAATTCCCACAATTTCACACACATAATGTTATTAAGGCTAAATGAGATGATCTAAATGCAACTAAACTATGAAATTGATTGATTATGAATGCAAAAGCTAGGAAATGTGCAATGTTTGAAAACATAGTGATGTTTACAAAAAGCTTAAAATGATGAATGAAAATGAAACATAAAGTTAAATCTTAGAATGTGTGCAGCTGAGAAGCTGAAGATGACTAGAAATCAATCTGGAAATCTAATTTTGAGCTGACTGGGACTCATTTGTTATCCTAGGCGAATCAATCCCAGGTTAGGGTTTTTCTGCACAAATTTTTTTTTTCTGCTAACTGGGTGTTTGGATCTGCATCTAACTCAAAATAGCACCTTAGGAGGGACTCATTCGCCATGCATGGCGAATCAGTCCACTTTCAAATTTCTATGATTTCAAGTTTCTATTCTGCACCTTGACACCAGTGCAACACTTTCTGATGAAAACCCGAATCGGGATCTCGGGAAATTCCTACAAAATAGCTTAAAATTGTTTTTCTAATGGGGGTTTTCCTTGGTCAAACCCCTAGTTGGGTAATTAAACCTTAAATGGAGAAAAATCTGCATAAAACCCTAGCCTTAGATGTGTTAAAGACTAGGAAAGTTTGAAGTATGTTAAAAACCTTATTCTATTGTGCAAGAATAAGAAATGCAAATGTGATTTGAGTGATGCAAGATCTCAACCCTAGAAATATCACAACACATCAAAAATGGAGATAAAATGGCATGCAAATAGAATGTAAATGAAATGTAAATCTTAATAT
Organism: Sequoia sempervirens; assembly: GCA_007258455.2. Taxonomy (NCBI): domain Eukaryota; kingdom Viridiplantae; phylum Streptophyta; class Pinopsida; order Cupressales; family Cupressaceae; genus Sequoia; species Sequoia sempervirens. The sequence goes on along the minus strand of VDFB02282434.1, from coordinate 64,713 downwards.
GAAGATAGAGAAGAAATGGAAGATGGAATGACTTTGAAAACAAGTCTTTAGGTGTGATTTGATGGCTAGTTGTATCTACTCAACCTAGATTTCTCCATGATTCACCATAGGCATCCATCATCAACTCTTTGCAATGTTGAACTTTGATCCAAAAAGTGAGCTTCAAGACCTGCAAAAAAGCCCTAGTTTGTTGCCCTAAAACTTCAACTTTGCTAATGAAACTTGTTGTAGAAGACTTGACTTTAGAATTTGCTTTTGTGAAATGACTAAAAGATGTCTAAAATGACTTAAAATGAGTATTTATAAGAAAAAACACCTAATTTTCCCATTATTTAGACTTAAGAGGCTGACATTCACCGAAAAATTAAGTTGAATTAATTGAATTCCAGCTCAAAATTGAAATTTCCCTCAAAAGGGACTCATTCACCACCCTTGGCGAATTGGTCCCACCAGAGGGGACTCATTTTCCCAAGGTGGCGAATGGGTCCCACCAGTGGTTTTTGAAGGTGGGTTTTTAGGATATGAATGAATTGAATGTTGTTTGTCTAGATTTAAGTGATTTCTCAAGTGAAATGGGCCTCTAGATCAAAACTAATGGGTCTTAGGAGCATATAAATGATGTTTTGAAGGGTGAATAATGTAGAGGGACTCAAAAGTAGGTCCAATTAGGCATGAAATTTTCTCTTTTCTCAAGAGTGTCCAATTTTCTACGCCACAATTTGTTGATGACAAGTCTAGAAAAGCATGAAAATTTGTTACAAAACTTTAAAATAAGACTTGGTAAGTGATAAAAATAGGGTATGTAGGTGAATTATAATAAGAAGAGTCTAGAAAAGTGTTAAAATGTGTTACAACACTTCACAACACCTTTGTACAAGACATCATAAAGTCTTAATGTTTCATAAAGATTCAAGACCTAATGTGAGTGTGTGGGCCACATTGCAACATTAAATCGAGGTGAAATCAAGCCAAATAAGCACAAGGAGGGACAAAACAAGAAAAAGTAGAAGGGTTACTTTTTCTGTGTCCACAACCTTAATAAGCCAATACTGAGCTATCACACACACTCACTACTAGTTGGGTCAACTTGAGTCAATTAGTCCATGAATCGGGTGAGTGCCTTTAGTCATAGTCTTGATTTATTGGAATAATTGGGTAGTCGTCCTTGATTTGAAATAGGTTGTTTTTGTAGATTGAATTATGCGATTGAATCTTTGGCTAGAATATATGTTCTTTGTTTGCTAATCAATGAATATATGAGTATATGTACTCAAGCATAGATGTTAAAATAATGTTATATATATAAATATATAATATATACATATATTAATGTATATGTATGTTATGTTAATGCAACCTATGTACACAAATATTAATATTCATATAAATGTATATATATATATGTGTGTGTGTGTGTATGACTATTTTAACATATGTTTATATGTATATGAGTTTAATTATTAAGGCAATAATATATATATGATACACACACACACACACACACACACATATATATATATTAATGTACACATATGTATTGATGAAAATAGAAACATCCATACGAGAATATTAATACATATATGTGTGTGTGTGTGTGTACATATGCATAATCAATTTGTGAGTTATGGTAATATGGTATATGCGAGTAAGTGCAAAAAGGTGGGGGACTAAAAAGGGGTCTTAAGTGGCCACTTTTTTTCTAAAATCAAGAAATGTTGACCTTGGATGTGAAATTGAGGCTCGTTACACTCAAAAAATAAGGATTGTAGTGCTTTGAGTCTACTTTCTAAACTTTTTTTTTATTAAAATGGTAAAGATTAAGGGGTTCAAAAGACAGCCACAAAAATTGGTGTTGTTTTTGTCAAAAAAACATAACATAGCGACTTTTGTGGCTCCCTCAAATGGTTAACTTTTTTTGGTATTTTTAAAACTGCTTTAGTGAGAAATTAGCTAACAACATGTAGTTTATGCTTGATTTTTTTGATAAATTTTTAATGAATATTTGATTTTTTACTAATTTTCAAAGTGGACACTTCTTGAAAACAAAATTTTGGCCATGCTATCCCTATAAATTTTAAAAACTAATTGAAAATCATTTTTTTTAATATGTGTAGAATGAAGTCTAGTTTCTAAAAATGTAATTTATGTGAAATTTCAATGAATGGTTAATTTATAAAGAAAAAAATACCAAATAGTGGTTTTTGTCAAAAAATAGACACACAAACAAAAGAAATTAAAGATCAAAGGCTTAAAATTGTCAAAATGTGAAAACAATTACATCGTTAGATAGCTAAGAGAGAGTCTAACATTACCCAGGTGTTTGATTTGTTTAACCTTGGAATACATGCAAACCTAACAGTTAGTGCAAATGAGATTATGTGAATTTTCTGTAGAATATGCAAAAACACGTCTTTGGACATTGGGAAGGCCCACCAAGCCTTTGGGTTGGAAATCTAAAGCAAATCCAAGCTAAAGTCTTGGGGATTCCCAATCGAGACAAAACGCGAGTGCGTTATAACACACTCACATTATTTGAATGCATTGAAAAAATGCAAGCGCGTTATATTTTGGTGTACATTGAATTTTTTCTTCTTCTCTTTTTTTATCTTTCTTCTTGTTATCTTTGAGGGAAACTATATACACGAAATAAACATTTAAGTTGACATTCACATATGGACATTTACATTCTTATACTTTAAGTTATATTTCATGTATATAGTTTCAAGATATTTGAGAGTGGTTTCAGATCTGTAGGAGTTATAATGAAATTTTAAGTTTTTGGAAGATCTTACAAATTTTCAGACAGTCAAATTTTAGTAATCAACATGTCAAATTTTACTAATTAAGAGGTCAAATTTTAGTAATCGGCAAGTTGTATTATTTCTCTCTGTCTCACTCATTTTTATCCCTTACACTCTAGACCTCTCTCTCACTATCTCCATCCATTTATTTGACTCTTTCTCCCTTGAGTGAAAGAACTACCTCTCTACCTATCCATCCTTCTCTCTCTCTCTCTCTCTCTCTCTCTCTCTCTCTCTCTCTCTCTCTCTCTCTCTCTCTCCTCCTCCCCTCAAATTCTCTCTATCTCCACTCTCTCCTCTCTCTACCCACCTCTCCCTCCATCACTCCCTACCACTCTCTCTATTTCTCTCTATCTCACCTCTCTCTCACCTCCCTCTCTTTCCCTTCATACTTCTTTCTCCCTCTCTTCTTCCCTATCTACTCTCTATCTCCCAATCCCTCTCTCTACCTAACTCTCCATCCATCACACCCTACCATTAGCTCTCTCTACACCTCTCTATCTCACCTTTCTCTCCCTCCCTACCTCTACCTCCCTCCCTCATTCCCTCTCTACTTTTCTCTCTCTCCTCTCTCTCTACCTCCCCTTCCCTCTCTACTTATCTTTATCTCCTCTCTCCCTCTATCACTTTCTTTGTTTCTCTCTATTTCACCTCTCTCTCCCTCCATACCTCTCCCTCCCTCTCTACTTATCTATATCTCCTCTCTCCCGCTCTACCTACCTCTCCATCCATCACTTCCTACCACTCTTTCTCTTTATTTCTCTTCGTCTCACCTATGTCTCACCTCCTACTCTCTCCATCCATACCTTTCCCTCTCCTTCCCTCTCTACTCTCTATCTCCCTAATCCCTCTCTACCCACCTCTCCATCCATCAGTCCCTACCACTCTCTCTACACCTCTCTATCTCACTTCTCTCCCTCATTCCCTCTCTACTTCTCTCTATCTCTCTACCTCTACTTTCCTCTAATAATATTTATCTCCCATATCCCTCTCTTTCTCTCCCTCCCTCCTTCCCACTCTACTTCTCTCTATCTCCCCTATCTCTCTCTCTCTACCTACCTCTCCCTCCATTACTCCCTACCACTCTCTCTATTTCTCTCTTTCTCACCTCTCTCTCTCACCTCCCTCTCCCTCCATACTCCCCTCTCTCTCTCTCTTCTTCCCTATCTATTCTCTATCTCCCAATCCATCTCTCTACCTACCTCTCCATCCATCACACCCTACCCACTAGTAGAATTTGATAAATAAATGACTACGTGACTAAAAATTTTAGTCATGACAACTAAAAATGACTAAATTCTACTCATTTTTTGCAACACAACTATAAATGACTAATTTGATCATCGGATAAAATCACAGCTATAAATGACTAAATAAATGACTAGTTTTTTGAGAGAAAATCTTCCTACCCATCAATTTAGGCTTTAGCCGACACCTATGCATACAAATATATATATATATATGCCTAACAAAAATCAAATGATATAAGACCACCATTTTCTCGCAGTTTTTAACTACCGCTTAGAATAAATACTATGGGAAAACAAATAGAGGTTGAAGGGTTTTGAATATGGAGATATTGAGTAGTAATCAAAGGGATTTCCCAGTGAAGAAATCTCTTTCTAGTAGTGCTTCAAGGTATAGGTCTAGAATGTGGCCAAATCTATTCTTCTATCAGATAACTCCCCACTTGGAAGTATGTCTTGAGTATTTTGAGCTTGTTTCTATGGATCATCTCAGAGGTAAGCAAACCATTCTTAATTTTTTTAATGTATTTGAAAATTTTGATGTTGGGTGTTTTCATGAAGTACTATTTGGCTAATTGAATTTTATGATGCTGGTTGTTTTGTTACTAGATATCTGGCTATGTTTAAAAACTGATGCTCTGTATTTTTTTTACTGGTTGTTTGGGTATTTTGATGTTGGGTTTTCACTTGAAATGGGTATTTAAAAAATATGGCACTATATATTTTTCAGTGTCAAGATAAAAAAAAATTGAGAAACAAATTAGGTCTCAACCTTTTCTGGTATTACACACAATTTTCTAAATTTTGATTTTATTATCATTTTTCTCAAGAATTAAAAAAAAATTGATGTTCGATGAACCCTTTGTTATTGACTATCTTGGTATTTAAAAAAAATGACGTTGAGCATTTTCTTTATATGGGCATTTAAAAAAATAGTATTGGGTATTTTTTTTTTGTCGAGTTATGGTTTATGTTTATATAGAGGCCTATGGTTTGTACCCTAGTCATTCTCTTACCAATGCTTCTATTGGTATTAATAAACAACCTTAAATCTTGGGTCAAAAAATTAGTTGTCTTGATAGGGTGTGAGTATGATCTTGGATTGTATCCTAGAGTGTGTGGGAAGCTTGTGTTTAATCATTAAGGTATGTAAACTTGATCAGGGAAATTTATCCTATATAGCATGGGTCTTGCTTTAATACTTCCCATAATGGTTATTAGCATATCACATTATTATAGTTTGTGGTAACCCAATATTGCATTCAAGTATGTAACAAACTTGGTCTGTAATTTAAGTTGTACACTTTTTAGTAACATTCATAAGGTTTAGAAAATCTTGATCACTCTCTAGAATATCCCATTAAACATGGGTTGTGCTTGAATGCACTACACAATTGATATAACACAACCACTCTACATATCAACTAGAGTTATAGGCTCTTTATTGTAGCAAGAGGTAATCGCTCTTGGATCATGCTATCATTACATTGTAACCTATTAAACTTGAGTCAATCTGAATGCATCCAATGATGATTGACACCTAATTATGATGACAATGATTAATTTGTACATGAATTGTTCTCATATGAGTGCCTCCATTTCTATCACAACATAGCCACATTAAACTTGGTTCACTCATGAGTGCATCTTGTATTTGTTATAGCACAATTGTGCCACATGACCAATAGAGTTATGGATCACATAATTATAGTCACAAGAATTTTTTCCTCAGTTGTGCTCTTATGGTGATTCCATTACTGTTACAACATAACCTTTGGACTTATATTGCTCAAATCCTTACATATTTTCTCTTTGGATGGATGTCAATTCAATGGCAGGGATTTGTATGTAGGTCATGCTCATATAAGTGCCTTCATCACCATTACACAATAGTACATTGGAATTTCCATTCTTGAACCTTTACTTCATTTTTTGTTATTAGGGTTTCTTAGCAATTATTCCATTTCCATGTGGCATATTGATAAAAGAAACCAAGAAAAAATTCATTCTATTTTTAGTTAACTCCTGCTACATATTTTTGGAATAATTGTTTAACTACATTACTTCGAGTGTGAAGAATTTTGTTTTCTACTTATAATAAATTCATTAAGAGTTGTAGTAGAAAGCTTCTTATGTTGGAACCCATCCTGTGAACTTTATTTAAGCTACATTTAGGAGGTTTCATGATTTTTTTGTGATTCATATAGCTTTTTTTTTATAGTAAATGACATTGAATTCTTTTTGCAACTGAATTTATTAATTATGGTTTTGTGATAATTAAATGTTTTATTTAGAAGGGGTTAATATATGGAATTTTTATGTGTAGGAAGAATAGATTGTGATGCAACATTTGGGTATGGAAAATTCAAACAAACTTGGATTTCTATCAGTGACATAACCAGGTTGGAGAGTACCTTCAGCCAGTCTAAAACACTTCCAAGTGTTTTCGCTTGGAAGTAGAACCTGAGTATAGGAATACAAACATCGGTGGACTGAAACATTAGTTTCCACCTGATTACATCTTAGGATTCAATCGATTACTTTGGATTTCTAGTTAATTGCTCTAAATATCAGACAAAGGAAGTTCGTATTTTTTAAAGATAAAATCATAAATATGCTAGTCCAATTTCAGATCTAATTTGAGGACGTGAATATCAAACAAAGGAAGTTCCTACATTCTAAAGATAAAATCATAAATCTGCTAGTCCAATTGGAGATCCAATTTGAGGTCGTGAAGCTCCGACAGAGAAAGTTCCTACATTCTAAAGATAAAATCATAAATCTTCTTGGTCCAATTTGAGGTCCAATTGTAAGGATTTTTCTTTTTAATTATAATTTATGACATTTTTCTTGATACAAATTGTTACTTTAGAATTATGGCATTGATTTTCTTCTAATGTTTTCAACCCTCATTTCAGGGAAGAGCTCTGAAGATGGTTCCTTCAGATGGAGACTACACTTTTTTGCTATAAGTTCTGTCTAGAAACACCAGAAGCAAAAGTAGGAGTCATGAAATGATGAGATACTCATTTTTGGAGCTTTGGTTAAGAACTTTAAATGTTTGGCTATGTGCATAGAGAATGTTCATGGAGTTCAAACTTCCTTGATTGCAAGATAGGATCAAAATGGAAGCATGGACAAGGCATATGAATTGTTTGACCATAATGTTTTCATAGATATGTATGCAAAATGTGGTAGCATTGACAAGCTAGTGAGTTCACTAGCTTTCCAATGTGGTAGGGTTGACAAGGTAAGGGCAACATGAAAAAATGCCTCATAGAAATGGGGTCTCATGGTGATTGAGCTCACTAACTTGCCAATGTAGTAGGGTTGACAAGGTAGGGGTAGCATGAAAAAATGCCTCATAGAAATGGGTCCACTAGTTAGCTCCCTAGCTTATCAATTCTACCACATTTTTCATACATATTTGTAAACAACGATTTTGGCAAACCTAAATGCTTTATGCTCCTACTAGGGTTTTTCACCTAAAAGGAGGAAAGATTGGGCCAAAATGCAATGTTCATATTCAAAGATAGATGTGATGTGGGTGTAATATTCCTAAATGAGATAAACTAAATGCAAAAAACTAAAAAATACTATTGATTATGTATGCAAAATTAAGAAATATGAAGTGTTTGAAAACACAGTGATGTATGCAAACATGAACTAGAAACATACACAAATGAAAACAAAATTGAATGAAACTGAATGGGGTGCACCTGGAAACTGAAAGAAGATCTGGGAAGGTTTTGGAATGCTACATAATTCAATGTTGATTCCCATTGGGACTCATTCACCATAGATGGCAAATTAGTCGTGTTTCTGGTAAAATCTGCCATAATAGGTTTCAAGATACCGGGAACACAAAACTCCAAAAAACACCTTTTTAGGCCTAACAGTGGGACTCATTCTCCACTGATGGAAAATCAATCCACCTACAAAAATCTGCAAAGTCAAAGGTCAAATCTGTGGGTCCTAGTCAACACTTTTTTGCTTGTCAGATTTTCAGATTTGAATCTGTAGAAAATGGGCTAAAAAAGGTCTTCCAGCTCCAATTAGGGTTATGTCAACTTTTATGACTTAGATGACTTATTGGCCACCTTTCAGCACCTCTCTCCTTGACAAATCTTCCTAACCTGCAAACACACATGCAAAGAGGGGGAATATGGTTAAGGGTTAGAGCATAGGGGTTTTCCTTGGTCAAACCCCACTTTGGTAATCAAACCCTTGATAATGAAATGAAATATGAAGAGAATGATAAATAAACAACATGCAATGTCATAAACTTACCAAACCCTTAATTATGAAGCCCGAAGATATGTCAATGGTTGCTCCAAGATGCTTGATAATTGCTTGATTGAATGATGCTATGATGCTAGAATGCTTGAATGAATGGGTGAATGAGTGTATGAGATGATTAGGTGTTAAAATGAATATAAAATCATGTATTTATACACACTTATGCCCTAATTTCCCAAACATACAACATCACAAGTCGACCTTAGGTCTTTAGGAATAAAAATCCACTAGTAATTTGAAATTATTTTGATTTTTGTGCCAAGAGGAACTCATTTGCCACCCTAGGCGAATGGGTTCCACTCGAGGCATGTGAATGGGTGTTGAGAATTAAGTTGTTTTTAATGATGTTTGTCAGGTTTGTACTAAAAAATACACTTAATTAAGGCCTGTAAGTGCATAAAGGGGCCAAATAAAGCTTAAGAAAGGTGTATTTATTGATGACAAGCCTAGAAAAGTGTGAAAGTTTGTTACAAGACTTTACAACACTTTAGAATAAGACTTGGTAAGTGATAAAAAAGGGGGTATATAGATGAATTATAATAAGAAGAGTCTAGAAAAGTGTGAAAATGTATCACAACACTTCACAACACCTTTACAAGACATCATAAAGTCTTAATGATTCATAAAGATTCAAGACCTAATGTGAATGTGTGGGTCACATTGCAACATTAAATAAAGGTGAAATCAAACCAAATAAGCACAAGGAGGGACAAAACAAGAAAAAGTAAAAGGGTTACTTCTTCTGTGTCCACAATGTCTACAAAAACATTATTGTCAAATAATTCACATGCCTTGTCCATGCTTCCATTTTGAACCTATCTTGTAATCAAGGCATGCCACATGACCACATTTATTTAAGGCATTCCATCCAAAAAATCATGTGAGCAATGGCAAGCTAGTGAGCTCACTAGCTTGCCAATGCGGTAGGGTTGACAAGGTAGGGGCAACATGAAAAAATTCCTCATAGAAATGGGGTCTCACGGTGACCCCATTTCTATGAGGAATTTTTTCACGCTGCCCCTACCTTGTCAACCCTACCACATTGGCAAGCTAGTGACCTCATTAGCTTGTCAATGCTACCACATTTTGCATACATGTCTATGAAAACATTATTGTCAAACAATTCACATGCCTTGTCCATGCTTCCATTTTGAGCCTATCTTGCAATGAAGGCATGCTACATGACCACATTTCTTTAAGGCATTCCATCCAAAAAATCATGTGAGCATTGGCAAGCTAGTGAGCTCACTAGCTTGTCAATGCTACCACATTTTGCATACATGTCTACGAAACATTATTGTCAAACAATTCACATGCCTTGTCCATGCTTCCATTTTGAGCCTATCTTACAATCAAGGTATGCCACATGACCACATTTCTTTAAGGAATTCCATCCAAAAAATCATGTGATATCACTATGAGACCCCATTTATTTGAGGCATTTTTTCATGTTGCCCCTACCTTGTCAACCCTACCACATTGACAAGCTAGTCTATTTTCAAACGCTAGATTTCCAATGCGATAGGGTTGACAAGGTAGGGGCAGTGTGAAAAAATGCCTCATAGAAATGGGGGCTCATGGTGATGTACATCATCGTGAGCCCCCATTTCTCTAAGGCATTTTTACATCATCGCGAGCCCGCATTTCTATGAGGAATTTTTTCATGCTGCCCCTACCTTGTCAATGCTCACATGAATTTTTGGATCCAATGCCTTAAAGAAATGTGGTCTTGTGGCATGCCATGATTGCAAGATATGTTGCACATTTCCCCATGTTGCTAACTTATCCTTGAATAAAGAGTCTTGAAACAATGAAGAGAAGTGTTAGAATCCCTTATAGGTAGACTAATCAAGGAAACATTTAAAATATATCACAAAATTAGTGATGAGGTAAGTTTAGTGATGAGGTAAATTTAGAAATAGAGATGAAAAGAAAAATAGATTCAAAGATCTATCAATGTAGGAGGATTATATTCCAATTGTGTAGAGACATGTATGAAAGATTTGGTAGCATAGACAATGCAATTAGTTGTTTGGAAAAATGCACATCACCATGAAACCCCATTTCTTTGAGGCATTTCTTCAAATAGTTGATTGTCTTGTCTATGTTGTTTGATAAAATTCTTTGGTAGACATGTATGGAAAATTTGGTAGCATAGACAAGGAAATCAACTACTTGGTATAACTGTTTGACAAAATACCTCAATGAGATATGTCCTCATGGACTAGAATGATTGCATGATATGCACAAAATAGATTTATTGAAAAGGCTTTAGAAAATTTCAAGCATATGCAATTCCTAGGTATAAAACCAAATTCCACCACATTTTCCAAAATCCCCTATGCCTATACTAAGATGAAAGCTTTGGAGAGGGGTATGCACATCCATAGTAAAGGATTGAGAAATGATGTATTATTTTACTTACTTATAACTTTTGTCATATATATGTGTATAAAAAATGTGTAAGCATACATAAGGTAAGTCAATTGTTTAATAAAATGCCTCAAAGAGATGTGGTTTAAAAATGTAATTGGCAAGTGTAAAAAACTGTGTAATTTAAAATGTGCATTGACAAGCTAAGGTTATAATGACAAACAAACAATGATCAACATGGAATATGCAAAATAAAAAAATCAAAGTAAGCCAAAATAGAATGAAAGAAAATGTGTAAAGACTTCACATACCTAAAAAACCAAAGTTTTGAATGGAGGAGTTTTATCCAATTATGTAGCCTTTGCTTCTTCTTTCTTCAAACTCCTCAACAATTTGACTTTTTCAAAAGCTTGTTCCCCTCCAAACTTCAATTGTATATCACTCTTGAATGGAATTCAGACTTGAATTGATATTATATTCCTTTCAACATGAAAAATATAATATTTCATGCAAAGGTGGTGGAAAGATCATGAAAAAGGTGGTGGAATGTGAAAAACTTGCATGAACACTTCACAAAATCATCAAAAAACTTTTTTTTGTCAGAACATGCACATAACTAGGAGAATATGTAGAATGTGGGCCTTGAGATCACATGTATATTGAATTTTTTATCATTTTTAGAGAAAGAAAAAATGTGCTCGCGTTATAACATTCCCGCATTATGTCTTGCTAAACAAATAGCCATATCTCTACTACTTCAAAATTTGCTTGTGTTATGAAAAAGTTGATTTTTATAAGTTTCTTTTCTCTCTTTCTATCTATCCTCTACCATCTACCCTTAAACCCTCTACACTCTACCCTATATCTCTCTCCCACTCCCTCCCTCTCTTTCTCTCTCAAGTCTCTCCCTCCTCCTCCCTCTCCCTCTCTCAAGTCTCTCTCTCTCACACTCACTCACTCACTCCTATCTCTATCCCATCTACCCTCTACCGTCTCTCTCTTTCTCTCTCTGTCTCTCAAATCTCTCTTCTACCCCCTCTCCCTCTCTCAAGTCTCTCTCTCTCACTCACTCTCTCCTATCTCTCTCCCCTCTACCCTTAACATAGAAATGGGGGCCCACTAGCATGCCAATTCAGTGAAATTGGAAATGTAGTGGACTATTTGAAAAAATGGGTCTAATAAATGGGGTCTCCTAGTGATGTAAATCATCGAGAGATCCCATTTCTTAGAACCATTTTTTCAAATAGGCCAAGTTAGGTTTCAAATTTCACCAAATTGGAAAGCTAGTGGGCCATCACCAAGAGACCCCATTTCTTGGACCCATTTTTTTCAAACAGGTCAAGTTAGGTTGTCAATTTCATTGAATTGGAAAGATAGTGGGGTATCTCTCTCTCTCCCCCCCTCTACCCTTAACCCTAAACCATAAACCCTTAATCCTCTACCCTCTATCTCTCTCCCACTCCCTCCCTCCCTCTCTCTCACTCACTCCCTCTATCTCTCTCCCCTCTACCTTTAACCCTAAACTCTCTCTCTCTCTCAAGTCTCTCCATCCCGCCCCCTCTCCCTCTCCCAGGTCTCTTTCTCTCACTCAATCCCTCTATCTCTCTCCCCTCTACCCTTAACCATAAACCTTAAACCCTTAACCCTTAACCCTTAAACCCTAAACCCTTAAACCCTCTACCTTCTACTCTTAACCCTCTACCCTCTATCTTTCTCCCACTCACTCCCTCTCCCTCTCTCTCTTGGTATCTCTCTCTCAAGTCTCTCACTCTCACCCCATCTCCCTCTCTCAGGTATCTCTCTCTCACTCACTCCCTCTATCTCTCTCCCTCTACCCTAAACCCTAAACCCTTAAACCCTCTACCCTCTATCTCTCTCCCACTCTCTCCCTCTCTGTCTTTGTCTCTGTCTCTGTCTCAGTCACTCACTCCCTCTACATCTATCCCCTCTACCCTTAACCATAACCATAAACCCTTAACCCTAACCATAAACCCTTAACCCTTAAACCCTAAAACCTAAACCTTTAAACTCTCCACCCTCTACCCTTTATCTCTCTCCCACTCCCTACCCTCTACCCTATATGTTGGACCCTCAACCCTAATACCTCAACCCTATACCCTCAATCCTCTACCCTCAACCTTAAATCCTCAACCCTCAACCCTTGAACCCTCTACCCTCTACCCTCTACCCTATACGTTAAGCCATCAACCCTCAATTCTCAACCCTTAATCCCTCAATCTTCAACCTTTAAACCCTAAACCCTCAACCCCTATACCCTCTACCCTATAAATTGGACCCTCAACCCTAATCCTTCAACCATATACCCTCAAACCTATACCCTAAACCCTCTACCCTCAACCATTAACTATTAAACTATAAACCCTTAAACCTTCTACCCTCTACCCTCAACCCTAATCCCTCAACCCTATACCCTCAACCTAATACCCTAAACCATCAACCCTCTAGGTCCTCAACCCTATACCCTCAATTCTCAACCTTCTAACCTATACATTGGATCCTCAACCCTCATATATCTTTGTCCCTCCCTCCTCTTCTCTCCTCTCTATATCACTTCTCACTCCATCTCTCCATCCATATATCCTTCCCTCTCTACCCTAATCCCTCAACCCTATACCCTCAACCCTTAAACACTCAACCCTCAACCCTAAACCCTCAACTCTCAACCCTTAAACCTCTACCCTCTACCCTCAACCCGATACCATAATCCCTCAACCCTAATTCCTCAACTCTTAAACCCTTAAACCTAAGTAAACTCTCTACCCTAATCCATTAACCCCCAACCCTTAATCCCTTAACCCTCTACCCTCTACCCTCTACCCTCAACCCTTAAACCCTAATCCCTCAACCCATATACCCTCTACCATATACATTGGACCCACAACCCTAATCCCTCAACCCTATACCCTCTACCCTCAACCTTAAACCTTAAACCCTCAACCCTTAAACCATCTACACTCTAACCTCTACCCTATACATTAACCTGGCCTCAACCTTCAATTCTCAACCCTCAACCCTTAATCCATTAATACTCAACCCTTAAACCCTAAACCTTAAACCCTCAACCCTATACATTGGAACCTCAACTCTAATCCTTCAACAATATACCCTCAAACCTATACCCTAAACCATCTACCCTCAACCCTTAACCCTCAACCATAAACCCTTAAACCTTCTACTCTCTACCCTCAACCCTAATCCTTCAACCCTATACCCTCAACCCAATACTATAAACTATCAAACCTATAGGTCCTCAACCCTATACCATTAATTCTCAACCCTCTACCCTATACATTGGATCCCCAACCCTCATATATCTTTCTACCTCCCTCCTCTTCTCTCCTTCTCTCTATCTCACTTCTCCCTCCATCTCTCCCTTCTATCCATCCCTCCCTCTCTACCCTAATCCCTCAACCCTTAAACCCTTAAACAATCAACCCTAAACCCTAAACCCTCAACCTCAACCCTTAAACCATATACCCTCTACTCCTCAACCTCAACCCTCAACCCTAATCCCTCAACCCTTAAACCCTCATCCTCTACCCTCACCCTCAAACCTCAACCTTAAACCCTAATCCTCAACCCCTATAATTCTTACTCCTATACATTGGACCCTCAACCCTAATCCCTGAACCCTATACCCTCAATCCTCTACCCCCAACCTTAAACCCTCAACCTTAAACCCTCAACCCTCAACCCTTAAACCCTCTACCGTCTACCCTATACATTAAACCCTCAACCCTCAACCCTTTATCCCTCAACCCTCAACCCTTAAACCCTAAACCCTCGATCCCTCTACCCTCTACCCTATGTGTTGGACCCTCAACCCTAATCCTTCAACCATATACCCTCAAACCTATACCCTAAACCCTCTACCTTCAAACCCTCAACCCTAAACCCTTAAACCTTCTACCCTCTACCCTCAACCCAATACCCTCTACCCTCAACCCTAATCCCTCAACCTGGTACCCTAAACCATCAACCCTATGGGTCCTCTATCCTAATCCCTCAACCCAATACCCTCAACTCCTATCCCTTCCTCTCTCTATCTATCCATCTCACCTCTCTCTCTCTCTCCCTCCCTCCTACCCTCTCTAATTGTTTGTATCTACCCTCTCCCTCTTTCTATGTACCTCTCACTCAATCAATACCTACCACTCTCTTGCTCCCTATATCTATCTCTATCTCCCTTCCACTCTCTCTCCCACTCCTCTCTAGTCTCTCCCTCCCACCCCCTCTCTCTTTGGTCTCTCCATCTGGTACCCTACCTAGGTAACTCTCTCTCTCTCCCCACTCTCTCTATCTATCCCTCCCACCCTAACTAGATACGTTCCTCTCACTCCACCCCTCTCTCCCTCCCTCTCTCTCAGGTCACTCCTTCCCACACCCTCTCCCTCTCTCAGGTCTCTCACTCTCACACTCCCTCTCTCTCACACTCCCTCTCACTACCTATATCTCAAGTCT
This sequence comes from Sequoia sempervirens, assembly GCA_007258455.2. Lineage (NCBI taxonomy): Eukaryota > Viridiplantae > Streptophyta > Pinopsida > Cupressales > Cupressaceae > Sequoia > Sequoia sempervirens. The sequence goes on along the minus strand of VDFB02282434.1, from coordinate 49,511 downwards.
CTCCCTCTCACCCCCCTCACACTCTCAAGTCTCTCCCTCTGACACCCTATCTACATAACTCTCTCTTTCTCTCTCTCCCTCTCTCTTTGTCTCTCGCCCCCCTCTCTTAGTTCTCTCTCTCCCTCTATCCCTCCCACCCTACCTAGGTAAGTCCCTCTCACTCCAACCCCTTCTCTCACACTCCCTATCTCTTAGTCTCTCCCTTCCACCCGCTCTCCCTCTCTCAAGAATCTCTCTCACTACCTCTCTACCTCTCCCTCTCTTAGGTCTCTCTCTCCCTCTCTCCCTCCCACCCTACCTAGACAACTCTCCCTCTTAAAATTCCCCCTCACTCTAAAGACATACATAAATACATACATACAAGCATAATACATATGTACATACAATCGTACATACATAAATGCATACATGTACATATGTACATACAATCTTACATACATACATATATATAGGCATATATACATACATGCATTGATACATACATACATACATACATACAGGCATACACACATACATACAAGCATACATACATACATACATGGCATACAAGCATACATGTACATACAAACATACAAATATATAAACATACATTCAATAGAGTAGCATTTAACACAAAGCAAGACATAACACAAGTGCATTATAACACATTCACATTATGTCTTGCTAGACATGTCTTGCACAAATGCAAAAACCATGCCAAAACTAAGATATAACATGAGCGCGTTATAACGTGCTCGCGTTATATCTTGCTTTGGGAATCCCCAAGCCTTGGGCTTGGTATTTTCCTTGGAATACCAACCTAAACACTTGGAGGGCCTTCCCAATGATCAAAGATGTATTTTTGTAAATTTTATAATATTTGACATAATCAGGTTCATGCTCACCATTAGGATTGCATGTGTTTCAATGTCGAACAAATTGAACACATGGGTAATGTTAGGCTCTCTCTTAGCTATCCAACGATGTATTTTTTTCTTTTTGACAATGTTAAGCCCTTGATCTATAATTTCTTTTATTTTTATGTCTTTTTTTTGGCAAAAACTAGTGTTTGGTGTTTTTTTCATTATAAATTAACCGTTCATTGAAATTTCAAATAAATTACATTTTTAAAAACTATAATCCATTCTACAAATATTAAAAAAAAATCAATTAGTTTCCAAAATTTGTAGGGCTAGCACAACCAAAATTCTATTTTTCAGGAAGTGTCCACATTGAAAATTAGTAAAAAATTAAATATTCATTAAAAAATGATTAGAAAAATCATACATCGACTACATACTGTTAGCTAATTTCTCACTGAAGTGATTTTGAAAATACTAAAAAAAAGTTCACCATGTTGTGTTCCCACAAAAGTTGTTATGTTATGTTTTTCTGACAAAAACAACACCAATTTATGTGGACCCCTCTTTTGAACCCTTTAATCTCAACCATTTTCAAAATAAATTAGTATTTTAGAAAGTAGACTCGAAGCACTATGATCCTTTTTTTTCTTGCATCTCAAAATTTTGAGTGTAACTATCTTCAATTTCACATCTAAGGTCAGTATTTCCTGATTTCAAAAAAAAAAAGGTGGCCACTTAAGCCCCCTTTTTGGACCCCCATCTTTTTGCACTTACCCTCTCCTTTGAAATAACATTCACATGACTCACATGGTACACAAGGACTCCTATCACAATGTTTCCATTGACATGAGCATGAATATATAGAGGAGAAGCTTTGTTATTCATGGGTAGATCCTGCGATGTAAAAGTTGTATCTAGTAAACTAGTCACAGGTTGAGGGGTAGGACTGTGAGTAAATGAAACCAAATTTACATACATTGCAGCCTTGAGAGAAGCACCAAAAGGATCAATAATCAAATTCACGAAGTGAGAAAGAAATAGGTTCGTATAAATCTGTAATTCACTATTTGCCTTAGCCACCGACTTGTTCGCATTCTGCTTTTTACCATCAAGGAAAATGGTACCGTCATCAATGTGATCTTGTATCTCATGATGCAAGTGCATACAACATTCAGTGTCATGCTTGTGGACATGATGGTATTGGCAAAATGCATTCCCATCATACCGGTTGGGATAAGGTTCTCTAAAGGTCAAGGATCTTCCAATGTTATAACCTTATCCTTTAATAGTTTCTACAGAATAGAAGAATAAGATTCAAATAACTTTTTGAACTATCTGTTGCACTTGATTTCTTTGTCATCAAATGTGGTGACTACATATCAATACTATAGATCTTCCTTTGGGATGGGAGCTCAAGGAAGATCCCCCAAACTAAACAACCATCTATTGATACTCCTGTAATGCCATGCACAGATGTGCAAAATAAGGTTACTTCATTAAGGAAAACTTCTCCTTCCAAGGTCATTGCAAGTTGCCAATGAACACCTTCTATGTGCATCTAAGTTGGGTAGCAAGTAAGAGATTTGTGAAAAGAGTTCTTGGTATCGAGCAATGAAATATATAATCTTCTCATTCTCTCCTTGCTTACGTCATATGAGATTCGAGAAAGTCATCTTTGGCCTAATGTTAGCCTAGAACTACAAGAGAAACTAATTAACAAGTTGATCAAACGAAAATATGAAGTTGTTAGGCAAGTAATAGTACCACTATAGTGTTGTGTCCTTGAGAGATCAGGGAAATAATTTGGCCATCCGGGCATTGTGGTGAAAGAAATCTATACACATCACGTTGAAGGCTAACACGTGTTTTTGAGGGTCTCCTTTACCACCATATTTCTCAAACTTAGGAATTTTCATCCCTTGGGAGATGGGAGTGTTCAAAATCATCATTGACAAGGGACTATCTTAGAAGAAAGGTTGAAAGATAGGCTGGACAAAGGCTTGGGATAGACTCGCTAACTAGTTCTACATTTGACCCATATTTTGTAGCACAACATTCAAAATAGGGTCAAATGAAGATATAGGACCATTGGAGCCACCACGAGAGCCACCACCAAGACCACTACTAGAGCCACCACTGAGGCTGCTACCATGACCACCACCAGAGCCGCCGTCGTAGCCGTCGCCAAAGCTACCATTGTATCCATTGCCAGAGTCACCGTCATGACCACCACTAAAGCCACCGCCGAGGCCACTAGGGGCACTAGGACCACCAACCCCCATTCTACTAAAAAACCCACTACCAAAGACAAGGTTTCCTCTAGGAGGAAGAATACTAAATCCTAGAGGTACTCTACTTTCTTTGACAGTAGAAAGCAGATCAGGAGTGGAGATATTGAAGGAAGGACCCATTTCAACCATGCATACCGATGTCAGAGGCATCAAGACACCAATCTATTTCTCATAAGAGTCAAGCACACGACCTCGTGTAATAGTTGATCTAGGGTTGTAAGAAGGGACATATGCTTCCATTAAGTTGGTAAGGCCATGGAGAAAATCTATTCCTATCTAATACTTCTCCAACATACATTTGATTTCTTGGAAAACCCTAGCATATCTAGCCATGTTCAAGTCTTTCCCTAAGTGGTTCGCGAGATCTAAAATCCTCCTATATAGATCCAAGAGATTCTCTATGGGGATAGTCAAAACTCCATCCTCATCTAATGGTGGAGGTGAAGGTAAGGGCATGAGTGGTTTCATTGAAGAAACTCATATCTACCAACGATATCATCTCCTGGGAAGTGAGGGTCGTAGTGACCCTTGAAAAATATGTTTCTAAGTGTTGTCATGCGCTCCTAACAACGTATCCAAAAGTCATAGACTGAGTTGTGAAGCTCATAAAGCATCACAACACACAAGTCCACAACCTACATAGACAAGAGAGAAAGAACTTCAACACAAAGAAATAGGATTTGCAAGGTTCACGTTGGGTTCACCAAAATGTAGAGGAAGGGGTCCAACTGCTCAGGACCCCAGGTAACAAGAGGGTCTAGAACAATCAACTGCCTTGATCTACCCCATGCTAAAGGACTATTTAACATAGGTTTGATTTTTGAGGGGGTGAAAAGGAAGGACAAATAATATGTCACTTTCCTTCTCTCAACCCGAGAGTTTAGGAAGTCAAGTGAGAAAATTCCTAAGCCTGGACTACAACTTAAGCAACTCTCTGCTAAAGGACTCCATCGTAGAAGATGGATGACAGTGTGGCGCATTGGCATCCCAGTTGGGCACTGAAATCTATACAGACAGAGATTATGTAAAGCATAGTCAAAACTTACAAAGAATCTACTAACGACCTGATAAATACAGTTTGACACGATGACAGAAAGTTGAAAGAAACTAAATGACTAAAACAACAAGAAGAATATTTTAACTTGAAAGATGAGATTGATTAAGAATAAAACAACGAGCAAGGGTGGTAGAAATCTAACTTACGATTATTCCAGCCTCCCACAAGCTCCACATGAACAAGATACCTACACACAAAAAAACGAGGAAAAATGTCAGGGCTGTTTCGGGGCTTGCCGTAGTCAAACCCCCATTTTGGTGTTCCCACCTCCACAAATAGCCAGAATAGCCATGATAGAGAAAATGTGATAAAGAAAGCATGAAAAGGAAGAATACCAAGCAATGATAACAATATGCTACAAAATCAACACAACAATGCTAAATAGATGTATATCACCTCCCAATAGGATATTCTCCAGGTATGTGAAGGAAGATGTGAGCTCCCAAGTTTGTGCATGCTAATGATGCTGCAACAACAAGAGGAGTAAAACCAATAGAGTGACAACTTGGAGCTTCAAACATGGAAAAAGTGTTGTGAATGAAGTGTGTAGATAGTTGCCAAGAGTGAAATGTGGTCAATAGAGAGTGAAGAAGAAGATCGAATGGATGTGTAGAGGATGAACTGAATGAATGAGATTGTGTTTTGAAGATGAAATGGGAGCCAAAAGATCTATTCGAGGTCGGTCAAGGGGGCAGATGCATTATGATTCATCACCAATAGAGAAGTGTAGTGCCTTTGTAGATTCCATAGGCAGGAATCCTATTAAGATGATAGTGCGATGTGTAGATGTCCGTGCACCATGCTAATGTCCCTAACAAAAATTCCCCCACTAACACTACATATAGCCTCTAAATGGATGGAGAATAGATGGACGTGGAATAGCATCATCGGGTTTTATTTGTCTAAGGTAGGAGGTACGTAAAGGTGGAATTTGCAAGGGGTGCAAATTCACTCCATTACACATGGAAAGAAGATAATTGAGCACCCTGAGAGGACGCAATAGAGGAGATTAAGTTCCCATGTCCCTTGGTGATCTGGTGGATATTTTTAGTGAAAATTGAAGTGTCTCATTTCTCTCTAGAATCTGCACCATCAGAAAGATCTCGACGTCCTGATTCCAACGCAACTCGAACGGAGCGAAAAGGAGTCTGTTTGTGCAAGTTATGGCCAGTCAAACCTTGGGTCAAACTGGGATTAGGCGCATCTAGGAAGCAAAAAAATGATGTCGTCAAAATTTCTCAAAGTTGGCATCATCGCAAAGAGCTCGTCGAGATGATTCCGACGGTGTTTGTTTTGTCGAAATCCGACATCGTATGCTCAACTTATCAGTGGTCAAAGTTTGCAGTTGACTTTTGAGGTGGACTGTATGGATGCTGACGTCAGCATTCCGTACCGTATGGACAGTGACGTGGACCATTCTGCATCTGACATGTGGCATCTCTGTTATCATCGTATAGACCCAATGAGAGGTTGACACGTGGCATCTGTAACCACGTCATCATCCGATTTGGCAGACACGTCAATGCACATTCAGTGCTCAGTCAACATACGATTAGCTTCGTCAGCATCGATGTGGCTTCCTCAGCGAATCGAAGATCGACACGTGTCCCTTCATTTTTGGTGAGTCTTATGGTTTGTTTTAACAAAAGTGTGATTGGGGTTTGACCCCGCGACCTCTCCCATGCTAGCCGGTCGTTGCGCCGTTGCATCACCGCCGACACATTTGCTAAATATAGGCTTCAGTTTTCTTTTGTTATGGCCTTTGTTGTAAATAGTGGAAAGGGAACCGACGGCCAGGAGTGGAACCCGGAACCGCCGGGTTCCCAAAATATATTATCACCGTTGAGCCAGCGAACGGGTTATGCAAGATTTGTGGCATCGGTTTTATTTGTTAATTTATTAAAGCCGAATGCCTTAAATTTAAAAAAACAAACTCCCTAATTTAAAAATTTAAACAAACAATAAACTTTTTAAAGATTAAATCAAAACCTCCAAAACCACAGAGCCCGAAAATAAGAAAAATTGAAGGGTCAAAAATACTTGGAAAGGATTAATATAATCCTAATTTGTTAATAATGGAGGATATTATGTAAAATAGGGAGATTTGAAGATATTATGGAGAGATAAGGAATATTTTGTAAATCAATTGGTTAGTAACCAATTTGATTTAATTTTTGTATTTAAAGGGGAGTGTGAGGTGAGAGTTGGTATTCAAGTTTTTTTTTTCAGGTGATGAAGTCTTGAAGCTGAGGTGACGAAAGAGAGGTCTTGTAGAGATTATTTTGAGTCATTCTTGCACGTCAGAGCATCGTTACGCTACCGAAGTGTTTGAAGAATGGTTTTGGTGCAATTGTAATTTTGATTTGGAGATTAACCGGATCGGTCACACTCCATTGGAGCGGACCCGGAGACATAGTCACATTTGTGACGAACTCCGTAATCAAACGTTGTTTGCACTTCTCTTCTTCTCTCTCACTTTCTCTTAGTTTGTTAATTCCTTCATTTTGTTATTTCCTTAAGTTAATTTTGATTTAATTAACTTGGAATAATCATTGTAAAAATTAAGCATTCATTTCTGCAATTTAGTCTAGATCCTATACAGATCAAGTTGGTATCAGAGCTCAGTTGACTATTATTGCAGTTATTTGTTTTTGAATGCTAACGAGATCCAGGATTCAGAAGGGCGAAGGCAAGCTCGAAAACTTTGATCCTTAAATCGGGAAGCGTAGAACATTTCCGAAGATGTATGTTTCTAGAATGGAGGTTCCTAATGAAATCAGTGAGCAGGAATTTCGAAGAGCATTCCTCGAGATGAAGGCTAAGGTGGACATACTTTTCCAAGAGAGACAAGAGCGAAAGGAACGTGAAGAAGGTTCGTCGAAGCAAGAAGATTGCAAAGACAAGAAAGGGAAACAATAGGGAGATGGTGACAAGCAACCAGATCCACCCTCTTCTTCTTCTCCTCCCTCTTCTCCTTCTTGTCCATCTTCTCCTCATTCTATTTCTTCTAATCCTTTCAAGAGTGGGTATAAGCCTAAGATCAAACTGGATGTAAAATTTGATTTACCAAAGTATTGTGGTGAACTTAATGCTAAAAAATTGGATGATTGGGTTCAACAAGTTGAAGTCTACTGTAGAGTCCAAAACCTATTAGATGATGTTGATAGGATCCAATTAGCTACTCTTCGTTAAGGAGGTACAACCTTAACTTGGTGGGAGAGTAAGTCTAAGGCAGAAGTTTCACAACATGGTAGAGTCAGTTTAACTTGGACAGAATTTATTAATGCTCTTAAGAAGCAGTTTTATCCCCTAGGACATATGCAACAGTTAATGATGGACTGGAAAATGTTTAGGCAAGGGAAAGGTCAAACTGTCCAAGAGTACACCCATGAATTTAGGAAAAAGGCTATTGCTTTGAATGTTCCTTTGTACACCCAGGACACTTGTTGAAGTACATAGGAGGTCTGCATTCCTATCTTAGGCATTCTATTTTGGTATTGAACCCTTGTAATTTGGATGAAGTGTCTATTCAAGCTACACACTTAGAGTCAAGGGGTAAAGGATCTTTTATTGATAAGTTTGATAATGATGTAAAGAAATCTTCTAAGAATGCAGAGACAGGGAAAGGAAAGAAGGCAGCTACAGTTAAGAAGGATGAGAAACTTTCTTGCACTCATTGTGACAAGAATGGTCATGATGAAGAACATTGTTGGAAGTTACATCCAGAACTGAGGCCTAAGTGGGCTCAGAGACAGAATCAGAAACAGAAAGGTAAGGAGAAAGCCGCAAATGTTGTTTTGAATCTTGGTTTAGATTCAGATGATGAGACTAATATAACAGCTATGGGTCTAAAAGGTAAAGCTCCTATTTTTGGTGTTTTTGTTGCTAGTTGTGCTTCTACTTCTACAGTTAATGATTTCTCTGAAGATGTGAAAAGGAATGAGCTTTTTCATTTAAGGGTTGTTGCTAAGAATAGTAAAATTGATGCACTCATAGATAGTGGTTCTCAAGTGAATTTAATTTCAGAAAGTGTTGTAAAGAACTTGGGATTGAAAACTACACAACATAAGAAACCTTATCCACTAGGCTGGATTTGTGAAAATGATAAGTTGCAAGTAACAAGACAATGCACCTTAAGATTCACAATCACTAGTAAGTTTGTGGATGAAGTACAGTTTGATGTGGTTCCACTGGATATCTGTGGGATAGTGCTTGGTAGCCCTTATTTATATGACAGGAAAGCTATTTTCTACAGGGAAAAGAATCATTATCACTTGATTAAAGATGGCATTCAATATATTGTACATTCTCACAGGATTAAGACTGATCGTTCTTTTGCAAACACAAGGCAGTTAAAGAGGGTAACTAATGCAAGTAAAGAGTTAACTCTTATGTCTGTTAGTACAGGTGGTTCTACACTTGAACTTGGAGTAGCTAACCAGGGTTAGATGTTGCAGGATGCACTTGCAGAACAGCATGAGAAAATGATGCTTGAAAGCATTGATGGTTCCTTGGGTAAAAATGTTCCTATTGTAAAGGATCGAATTGTTGTTGATTTGTTCTCTTTCATTTCTGCATTATTGTTCAGCTTGATGCTAGTCAATTTTTGTTGGTTAGTGGCTACGACAGTTGATGTAGATACTTATGGAAGTGATAGAATAATGTTTATGTTCAACAATGTTGTTGTAGTCTTCATTGTGCTTGTGAGCCAGGTATTCAGATGTACAGAGGATACAGGACAAGTGGGGAGGCCAAGTCCTCACTTATTGTCAGAGTAAATGCCACTTTTGGAGGTCCAAAAGGTCTTCAGTGGGGAGGCCTGATCTGGTGGATATTTTTAGTGAAAATTGAAGTGTCTCATTTCTCTCTAGAATCTACACCATCAGAAAGATCTCGACATCTTGATTCCAATGCAACTCGAACGGAGTGAAAAGGAGTCCGTTTGTGCAAGTTATGGCCAGTCAAACCTTGGGTCAAACTGGGATCAGGCGCGTCCAGGAAGCGAAAAAAATGATGTCGTCAAAATTTCTCAAAGTTGGCATCATCACGAAGATCTCGTCGAGACGATTCCGATGGTGTTCGTTTTGTCAAAATCTGACATCGTATGCTCAACTTATCAGTGGTCAAAGTTTGCAGTTGACTTTTGAGGTGAACTGTACGGATGCTGACATCAGCATTCCATACCGTACGGACAGTGACGTGGACCATTCTGCATCTGACACGTGGCATCTCTTTTATCATCATACAGACCCAATGAGAGGTTGACACGTGGCATCTGTATGCCACGTCATCATCCAATTTGGCAGACACGTCAATGCACAGTCAGCGCTCAGTCAGCATATAGTTAGCTTCGTCAGCATACTGTTAGCTTCGTCAGCATCGATGTGGCTTCCTTAGTGAATCAGAGATCGACATGTGTCCCTTCATTTTTGGCGAGTCTTATGGTTTGTTTTAACAAAAGTGTGATTGGGGTTTGACCCCGCAACCTCTCCCATGCTAGCCGGTCGTTGCGCCATTGCATCACCGCCGACACGTTTGCTAAATATAGGCTTCAGTTTTCTTTTGTTATGGCCTTTGTTGTAAACAGTGGAAAGGGAACCGACGGCCGGGAGTGGAACCCAGAACCGCCGGGTTCCCAAAATATATTATCACCGTTGAGCCAGGGAACGGGTTATGCAAGATTTGTGGCATCGGTTTTATTTGTTAATTTATTAAAGCCGAATGCCTTAAATTTAAAAAAACAAACTCCCTAATTTAAAAATTTAAACAAACAATAAACTTTTTAAAGATTAAATCAAAACCTCCAAAACCACAGAGCCCGAAAATAAGAAAAATTGAAGGGTCAAAAATACTTGGAAAGGATTAATATAATCCTAATTTGTTAATAATGGAGGATATTATGTAAAATAGAGAGATTTGAAGATATTATGGAGAGATAAGGAATATTTTGTAAATCAATTGGTTAGTAACCAATTTGATTCAATTTTTGTATTTAAAGGGGAGTGTGAGGTGAGAGTTGGTATTCAAGTTTTTTTTTTAGGTGATGAAGTCTTGAAGCTGAGGTGACGAAAGAGAGGTCTTGTAGAGATTATTTTGAGTCATTCTTGCACGTCAGAGCGTCGTTACGCTGCCGAAGTGCTTGAAGAATGGTTTTGGTGCAATTCTAATTTTGATTTGGAGATTAACCGGATCGGTCACACTCCATTGGAGTGGACCCGGAGACGTAGTCACATTTGTGACAAACTCCGTAATCAAACGCTGTTTTCACTTCTCTTCTTCTCTCTCACTTTCTCTTAGTTTGTTAATTCCTTCATTTTGTTATTTCCTTAAGTCAATTTTGATTTAATTAACTTGGAATAATCATTGTAAAAATTAAGCATTCATTTCTGCAATTTAGTCTAGATCCTATACAGATCAAGTTGGTATCAGAGCTTAGTTGACTATTATTGCAGTTATTTAAATAGCTTCTCCAAAGCATCTGTTTCAACTTTAAGGGACTCCCAAGTAATCCCTTCATCTCTGTTCTACCTAGAAATGATATTCAACTGATTTTGAGCTAAATTTTTTTTCTTAAAGACATTCCCAAAGAATTTCCTATTCCACTTCTTTAGCTAAAATTTCACAAAATGGAGCCTTTTGACAAAGGTGTACATGGTTGTCCTATATGGAGGTAAACCATCATACCACCAATATTTTACAAGTTCCTATAAAGAAGGCTCATGCAACCACATTAATTGGAATTTGAAGGAAGGATTCTTGAAACTTTCCCAACCATGCGCTAAAACTTTTATTGGCCAGTGGTTTGAGCCTCTCAAGTCTAGGATTTCAGAACTAGATATCCACTGGTTACCTAACCAAAAAATGGAGACTAAAAAATTTTCCAACCTCTCAGAGATAAAATCCACACCACACCTCCTATTACTCCAAGTGAACAAACCATTGAGAAGCTTTATATCGATCCACGCCACACCTCCTATTACTCCAAGTGAACAAACCATTGAGAAGATTTATATCGATCAAACTCAGTTGGGTTATATTATTTATAAACAAAGATGAAGAGGGCTCAAGACGATCCAAACTACCCTTCTTTTCATCAAGACTAAGAATAGAATAAAAATCCCTAGCGACAACCCAAGGAAACAACAAAGCTAAATATCTCACATATCTTATATGGTCCCACAACTGAATTTCTAGGAAGGTCAGTTAGAGCATATACATTATAAAACAATAAGATTTCTCCATATTCAAAACATGAAGCAACCATGAACAAGGAAAATCAACCTGCAATCCACCATAGGGGGGAGATCTTTTAGTTGTCCCAAAGACATTCAATCCCACCAGCACTGCCTTGTGCCCCAATGCACTAACACTAACCATGCCACCAAATATTGGAGGATACCTTAACTGTGCCCTCCATAGACAACTTAGATTCTTGGATAAATAAAACATCAAGGGAATAAGCCTTTATCATTTCTCCAATAACCTTTTGTTGAGGGATGTTGTTCAAACCTCACATTCCAAGAGAGAACAATAATTTTTGGGGCTTAGAAAATGGGACTCGAGGGGTTTAACTGATCCTAACTCCACCAAATTCTCACCCATTGACTTGATCAAGTATCCTGATCTTTCTTCCTCCCAACCTTTGAAGGCTTCTTTGAGTTCCCCTTCTTAAAGTTTTTTCTGGTGTAGCTCCAAGGAAGAAGAGACTAGGGAACCCTTACCAAAATCCTAAGTTGCAGCCAAATATTTTGGACCCATATGATCCATGGATGGATCAACAACCACCTCTATCTCCACTGGAGTAACTGGTAAAACATAAATTCTAGGGTGTGACTAGAATTTATCTTGGTACCTATTTCCATGAAGAGATTTCCACTCCCATCCTTTCAAGAAGCCAACTACTCCACCTCCAAGATAGTATGAATTTTAATTCATGTTTCATAGCCTATCAAAGTAATAAATATCTGTTTAAGCACATCAATGATACTTGATATGGATTTTTAAGGAAGTTTTATGAATTTGTTTAGAAAAATAAAGTAGAAAACAATTTTGATTTTTTTTAGAAAATAATCTCTAAAAATTTGAAAAAAATTCTTCCAAAGGTATTAGAGATCCTAATTTCAACCCTTAATCTTTTGCCATATCATTATAGCTCTAATTAATAAAATAACATTCAAATTCAAGTAAGAATTTTGTAAGCCAAAGAAAACAGTTTGTAAACATTTTGACAAAAGAAAAATTATAAAAATATTTTTTAAAATTAAGAATAAATTTCAAGTAATCACTTTAAAATTGAATACATAACAAATCCAAATCAAAATTAAGAAAATATGTTAAAAATAAATTTTATATATTGCATATATTTTATGGTATAATGTTTTTTAATATAGTAGATGCCCAACACTGAAAATAGAGATACCAAGCAGTAACAATGAAGTCTTATTTTTGTTAGTATATAAAATAAAATTCTTCCATACACCATTATATAATATATGCATTTTTATGTGTGGACAATAATTTGTGAGTATACTTTAGAGCAACAGTATATGCTAATTCATATTGCGCATTTTTAAATAAATCCAGTACGGATTTAGAGTGAAAATGTGGTACCTTGGTGGAAGATTGGACTCTGAAACTAGAACCTTGTTCTTATCTTCTTATCACTTATAATGCTATGTTACCGACAGTTTTATAATTTTGGACATCAACTTAAAGAAAAGAATTGATGTTAGCCATTTTTCTTAGTCGTTCTATAATCTTTCATTGTCTCCCAATATTGATTTAGCTTGTATAAGCTATTTTTCTATTTAAGACATCTATTCATTGTATCATTTTTCCTTTCATCTTTGAAAAATTCCTCAAATCAAAGTGAACTTTCAAGAATATGAAATATCTCAAAGATGGGAAGTTGCACACATGATAAACGACTGCCCTTAAATTTAGTTTAACAGAGATCCTAGAGATTAAATAATAGTATAGTCTTTGCATAGAGCAAAACTAGCAAAGTGTCATGGGTAGTCTAACTAGTCAAATCCCATATTGAAATGCCAATATCTTGGTGCTTGAGAAATTGCAGAGTTCACATAAATTGTAATTAATAATATAAATGATATAAAGAAATTTCAGAGTTCACAAAAATTGTAACTAAAGTATATATAAATTCAATTATAGACCTCCTATTAAATTTGTAGGAATTTTATATAAATTACAATCGATATAACTATAATGTCTTGGATTTCCTTCATTAGAGGATTAAAAAGGTACAATCTCCTTATAATACTATTGCTTTTATTATAATGGTATTGTTTCTATTATAATAGTGATTTTAGGTCCACTATTTAGCAATTCTAGAGAGATATTTTTGTTATGTGTAAACTATAAAGATTTTTTATAAGTAAATATAATATAATATTTTAATTTATAATATTAATATATATTATTTTTTAATGTTTATTTGAAAAATACAAATTAATTTATTTAATATCTTTTCAAAAAGGATAAAATGTAGTTGTTTCTAATTTTTAGAATATTTTTAATAAGAATATCTTGAATATTTTCTAATATGAATTTAAAAACTTATTGTTTTAAGATTTTCATTTATTACTAATAGTTATCATTGTTTTATATTAATATATAATTTATAATATTTATAAAAAAATGTTTATTTAGATTTTTTCAAAATAGAATATAATTACGTTGAGAGGCGTCTACAGTGGCATCCAACAATTTGTGTAAAGTTTTTGAAGCTGCATTTAAAATGACAAGTGGAAGTCATGTACAAGTACAGTAGATTTGATGAAACAAAAAGAACAAATAAATAAATTAATAATAAAAATAATTCAAATAAAGAGAAATCAAAGATTTGATCACAAAAATAAATCAATCAAAAAATAATAATGATAACCCTCTACGTATTTTATATATATTAATATTTAATATATGTATGCTAGTTATTTTTAACTTTTAGATTTTACATTTATTACTATTTTATCATTCTTTTCTTTTATATATATCTCATCCATTTGGTGATTGTTGAGCATGTATCTATAATGACATGCACGCATTTGGAGTTAATCTTCTAGATTTTACTTTTCCTCAATGACACATTCTTTTGAATTCTTCAATTTTATCTTGGAAAAGATTTTTTCCTTTTACAAATAAAAAAATCCTGATCTTTGAAGACTATGCTTAAATTTTTTATTAAGGATTAAAATATTTTTTATTTTAAATAGTTATATTTTTAATTATTTATTGATTTTTTAAGAATTGTGATCCTTTTCAAATATACTTTGTTAATTCAAATGATACATAATAATATATTTTAAAATAATTTATTTTCATTAGATTATTAAAGATAAAAAATTTGTATTTTTTTATATTTATTACGTATTATTAATAAAATATTTTAATATAAAATATTATATTTAAAAAATTCATAAATTATTAAATATACTTTTGACAATTTATTTTTTTCTTTAAGACATTGAATGAAAGCCATTAAAATGATCAAACCGTCATAAATTTTCATCTCATAGGTAGGGGTGACCATCAAATTCCACGTTGCATAAGGGCCCTCAAAACTTCATTTATTTGATGGGAAACATTTAAATTTATATAGATACCCTATAAGTTTTAGTTTACATATATTTTAAATGAATGGCATAGTAATCTATGTTGAAATTTAAAGTTAATAAGTGTTTTTTATATAAAAAGCAGCAAAACTAGGGTGATGTCCCTTTAGTACAAGGCCCCTTAGGCCATCAACATCAAAGTAACATTAACAGAACAATAACAACAAGGTCTAGAAATCTAACCAACACCCTAAATAGTTCATATAAAAAACCACCACCAAAACATAACACAAAAACTAATACTAATAGTAATGTCCATCATGAAACCATGATTTAGAGCAGTCTTAACCACATACCACCAAGGGTCATACCAATTATAAGGAAACAAAAAATCAGTAACAATATCTTTAGTAAAATTAAAAAGAAATGATGGCCATTGAGGCCAACACCAGCCAAAAAACCAAATCACCCACGAACCTAATCCTTCTTCCCACTGCATGGTTTAATTAAAGTTATGGTAGCCCAATCTTCAATGAGGAAATTAAGAAGTTCCTTGTCGATAGTTTCTTCCTCCACATTGCTCATGGACTTGTCCTTTTGCAACAGACAAAGAGTGGTGGCAGACCTGTGAATGATCTTCAACACAAACCGAGTAACATCCTGCAACCTTTTCTCCAAACTCTCCACTTGCATTTAAGGTTGTCAACCTCCTCCCAAACCACATCTTGTTTACTACAAGCTTCCTCCATGGGGGCCTTTCCCCCAGCAATGTTCGAGGCCTTAGATTTTACCTCCTTGATCCTAATACTGGCAGGGCCCATGGGACCCCTTTTAAGGCTTTTTGAAACATGGGAGAAACTACTAGTAGAAGTCGAAAGAGCCTCCACCTCCACATCCTTTTCCTCCTTACTCTTACTCTCGCTCCCATCACCATTGTCAGAACCTAACACCTCCTTAAAACTCTTGTCTTTTTCTTGCTTGATGACCAATCTACTTAACTTCCGAGGGGTACTAGTCTCCTCAGTGATCTCAATGTCAGAGTCAATTTGCTGAAGCCTAAATTCTGCTTTCTTGTAGGCTTTGGATTTAGTTTTCGGAGTGGGAGCTATTTTTTTTGTCTTTTTTCTTCACCACAAGCCCCTAAGTAGGGGATGTCTCTTGGGGAGAGGCTTTTGTGGCAGGGTTTTTTAAACATTTTTCTTATTGGGCCCAGGGGTATCCATAATACTAGCAAACGGAGGAGCCGAAGAGACCGGAGCCTCTTCAACAATAACGGGACAAGGAGGGAAAAGGGTAAGGTGGAAATGGTAGAGTCTGGACATAAGCCCTTGGTGGAGAATGGTAAAATTCTTATTCGAGTTCATTGCTTCAAACACATCAAGCACAGTATTTTCAAGAGAATGTAAGAGAAAAAACAGAATGGAGATATTGTGGTGATTTCTGAGGTGATTGAGGAAATTAAAATGGTAGTAATAATACACACCATACCTCCCCTCAAGAGTGAAATATTTCATTATCACCAAGAAAAATTTGTCCCAAGGCTCCGAAAGTGCCTTGTGGTCATAGCCCCCATGCAACTTGACAAGATTCTCATCACCTCGAAAGAAAAGGTTGAGACTTGTTTGGTCAACAACTTTGGTGGTTTTCTTCCATTTACACCCATCCATAGCTAGACCCATGGCCTTAGCGATCACCTCCTCATTAATCTCAAAAGAAATTCTCCCCATAGTAACCCTTTTGGAATCCCAAGAGGTGACGAACTACTTGGAGAGGCCCTCATCATGGCCAGACATGCATTCCATAAACTGGGAAATTACACCCTCCCTGCATATGTGCCAAATGGTGCCATCCGCCTTCCATTCATAAAATTTATCCGGCTCCACCAACACCCAGTCACCATCCATGGCATCAACGCGTGTATATCAAAAAACCAACATAGTGAAAGGCAACATGCGAGTGAGAAAAGCAGAGTGGCTGCAATAAAATCTCAAATTAGCAATGGCCACAAGAAAATAATCGCCAAAAGGTAACTTGTAAATTATGAAAAGAAGGCAATTAATGCCACTCCCTGTATCCAGTGCAAGCCTAGCCATTCCCTCGTGCGAGAGGTCCAATGCACGATAAAACATGAGAGCGATAATAAATCTGGATAATAAATGTGCAAGTAGTATAGTAGTTTTTTTTTTATGAATAAAAATTTAGAAAGAAAATAGTATATTATTCAAAGAAAAAAGGGTGGATCTTATAAAAGTATTTTATTAGAGGCTCTTAAGTTCTAACATAGTAAATATATAAAGTTACTAAGTGGTGAGAGTGACATTAGTGAGAGGAGGATCATGGTCATCTAATTTTCCTTACATTAAAAAAATATACTATACCATGATATTTGATTAAGGCAAGCTAAATTATTAAGAGCATGATGATTTTAAAATAAAATATTTTCCAAGGATATATTTTTGCATCTTCAATAGGCCTACATTAAAAAAAATATACTATATCATGACATGTGAGTAGAGAAATTTTAATTATAGTTTCAAATTAATTCTAAAAATTGTTCCAAAAATATTGTAAATTTATGTGTAAAAAGAGATTAAGTACCTTAGTGATTTGTAATTTAGTTGAAACAAAAATTGACAAGAGAGAAAGTTAGTTTGATCCATATAATGGGTCATATCAAATAATGAAATCATAAAATTTTAACTTGTAATTGAGGGATAAAACTATAACATGTAATCTTAATATTGAATGTTTAGGTTGATGTTGTTTAGCTCATTAAATAATAATTATATTAATCTTAAATTTTATTTAAATTAATATAATTTTTTCCATATTTTTTAGTCAAACATATATTGGTAAATTCAATTAAAATGTAATATATATATATAATAGGGAGGTGGCCTCCCACCCTCTCCCTATCGAAGGCATGCCTTAGGTGGGGTTGGGGCCTTGGGTGGTGGGGTCTGTCGTTATGGGTGGGAGGAGATAGCACGAAGTTCAATGGTCTTTAGACACTCAACCTTAGGGAGAGGAGTGGCGCTAGGACATCAAGGGATGTTGGTTATACTACTCGATTCATATCTCTATCTGCATCAATATGACCAGCACTGAAGGTTGTCTTGGGTGGAGGGGTGGGGCTTTCCTCACCACCCAAGGCCCATCCCTATATCCTCCCATGAATATAATCTACCGCATGCTACTTCTCCTACCCACCCAGTGGGGAAAGCCTTGGGTGGGGGGGGCACCAACCCCACCATCCTAACCTCGGGTGGTTAGGATGCCTTGGTCGGTGGGGTTGGTGCCTTAGGGCGGTGGGGGGGGTCTACCAGACCCCATTGACCTGATGAAGGCTTGCCTTTGGCAGCCGACCATATTGGCCTTAGGTCCCAAAGGGCGGGATGGTGGGGTCGGCCGCTGCAGGTGGGAATAAGAAGTATACACACACACACATATATATATATACATACATATATATACATATACATACATATGCATATACATGCATATACATACTGTAGACATCCAAATTTGGACACTTAATTTATCCAAATTTATCACTTTTCGTCTAAACATTCTCTTATCTGAATTAATTAAGTAATATTACTATTATTTAATTAATATCTTTAATTCTGCCAAATCCCTAAGGTATTTAATTAATAATTAAATACCTTACCCTCCTTAATCCTCTTTTCATCAAATAAATTAAATAAATAATACATTTATTTAATTCCTCACATGTCATTTTCATCTAATCCTAATCCATCTCCTAATTTCTTCATTAGGGATGTGTCACATCACATCCTCCAACTTTTGCAAGTTGGCTTCTAATCCTCATTTATCTTTAATTACTGATTAATTAATCTTAATCAATACCTTGGTCAACTCTCTCCATCCCCCAAGGAATTTTTAATTCCTTTTTATTCCTCCAAGAATCCCCTTTTCCCATGCATCTTCTAGAACCTTTGACTTGTCACATCAAGTCACATGTGACAAACTCCCACCTTTTGGGAACATTGTCTTATCCACTAGATTCTTCCAATCATTGTGAATTTTTAATTCACTTTTATTCACCCAAGATTCTTTCCATCCCCCAAGGTGCTT
Source organism: Sequoia sempervirens (assembly GCA_007258455.2). Taxonomy (NCBI): domain Eukaryota; kingdom Viridiplantae; phylum Streptophyta; class Pinopsida; order Cupressales; family Cupressaceae; genus Sequoia; species Sequoia sempervirens. The sequence goes on along the minus strand of VDFB02282434.1, from coordinate 30,652 downwards.
GGAAGGTACTTGTCCTTCCTCCACCTCATGTACCTTTTGGCCACCTCACTTACACCTCATCTCCCTTTAGCCACTTCACCATCCACATGTCAAGATGTGAGGGCTTGTGAGTTCTCAACTCACTATAGCCCTTCATCTTGACCTTGTTGGATGAATCTTGACCGTTGAATTCTCTAGAGAATTCAAGTTCTTCTATAAATACCCCCTCCTCAAGGGCATTTTCAAGACTTAGCCATTTTATAACTACATGCTGCCAATTTGCATTCTCACTCATTCACTATCATCTAGCCATACAGTCTAATCATCTTGCACATTCAATATTGCATTTAGTCACTCAAGAAATCATCTAAGGAGCACACAAAATCATTCCAAGCAAGGACCAATCAAGGAGTCGTCAATAGCAAGGAAGGTGAAATCGTTTGCATGTTGTTTTATCCATTTTCCTTCTTGTTTTATCACTCGTTTGGCTAATCTTGAGGTGTCCTTAGTCTTTTATCACTTGCATTTTTAAGTTATTTTGCACGTTAGAGAAGGATAAAATTCTTAGGTTCACATTTCTGGCACGCCCGGTGGGACCCACAAACGGGTTCTTGCATTTAACCTCCATTTTTGCTAAGTATTTTGCAGGAAAAGGTCGCAGAAAGGCGGAAGCGCCCTCTGTTTTACCGCAAAAAGGCGGAAGCGCCCTCCTTTTTACTGCAGAAAGGCAGAAGCGCTCTCCTTTTTACTGCAGAAAGGCGGAAGCCCCCTCTATTCTACTGCAGAAAGGTGGAAGCACCCTCTGCTTTACCGCAGAAAGGCGGAAGCGCCCTCTACTTTACTGCAGAAAGGCGGAAGCGCCCCCTGCCTTACTGCAGAAAGGCGGAAGCGCCCTCTTGTCTACTACAGAAAGGCGGAAGTTCCCTACATCTGAAAGTTTTATCTTCTTCTAACAAGTTTTCTGCAATTAGGGATATATTTGGAAGGTCTTTCTAACACTTTTCTTGCAGTGGGAGGGGCACAACTTTCCTTTTTCTTAAAAATCTGATAAATTTTGTCGCAAAAAGGCGGAAGCGCCCTCCTTTTTACTGCAAAAAGGCGGAAGCGCCCTCTTCTTTACTGCAGAAAGGTGGAAGCGCCCTCTTCTTTACCGCAGAAAGGCGGAAGCGCCCTCTTTTTACCGTAGAAAGGCGGAAGCACCCTATATCTTGCATTTAACCTTCATCTTTGCTAAGTATTTTGCAGAAAAAGGTCGCAGAAAGGTGGAAGCGCCCTCCTTTTTGCTGCAGAAAGGCAGAAGCGCCCCTGTTTTTGCTGCAGAAAGGCAGAAGCGCCCCTATTTTGCTGCAGAAAGGCAGAAGCGCCCCAAATCAGCACAGTTTGGAAGGTAAAACAGTCATTTTAGCTTCGTTTTTGCTCTCGTTTTTTGCTATTTCCAAGTAGTAACCCTCTAACATTGTTTTGGCAAGAATATTGGTGTTTTTTGCTAACGTTTTGCAGCATATTATGGTGTAATTGACCAAGAACGAAGAAAAAGATAGCTAACATTTGTTTGCAGGGCTACCTATTTGATGAGATTTTCGAAAACTATCCTTATTGTTTTGGAACATAGTCTAATTAGGGGGAATAAACTTCATTGCTTGTTGTGATTGTTTATTCTTGTGTTACCCAAGAGGGCATTAATTTGTGTTCACTTTCCCCTTGCACTTCGTGTGAGCCTGGGGAGTAGTTGGAAACGGTTAGTGTCTTCTTTTTAGTGGGACCTGCTTGGGGATTTCATCACCCCAAGGGACAATTCCAACCACGCGTATCGGCAAGGTATATAAAGGGGGGAGAACGAAAGTTGTACCCTAATCCAGTCACGTTGTAATTGGTGGAGCGTCGAAGCTAGGGTGATACCTAGATAGACGTGAAGAGTTGGTCCGAGCCTTTCAGTATCTCGCTGGGGTTCCCGACTCATGCTTGTGACGGGCTGGTGTTCACGGTTGTGCCTCACGTACCGAGAGTATATCGAGGACTCCCTAGAAGCTTTGTGCATCCTAGATTAAGACCTTGCCTAGCCATACCATTAACATTAATCATAGGATTGTGCTTGTTTGAAGTGTTTTCTTGTGAAAAATATGTGAAATCTTTGATACTTTGGCCTTATTTTATCATTTTGTGTCTTTGCCATAGCCTTTTCCATCAAAACCAAGCTTTGTCCTACTGCAGAAAGGCGGAAGCGCCCCTGTTTCTGCTGCAGAAAGGTGGAAGTGCCCCTGTTTCTGCTGCAGAAGGGTGGAAGCGCCCTTGTTTCTGCTGCAGAAAGGCGGAAGCGCCCCTGATTCTGTTGCAGAAAGGTGGAAGCGCCCCTAATTTGCTGCAGAAAGTTGTCAACGCCCTTTATTTTTACTGCAGAAGGGCGAATTTGCCCTCTTGAACACCCGAAATCGCCCCATTCGGATCCGTTTAGCCTCTAAACCTTCATTTAACCATTCCCAACCATTATCTCATTATCCTAAGCCTCCATTTTGTCAATCTAAACCTCCAAAAACCTCCATTTGATCTCGCGAACCTCCTCTTATTCCAACGGAGTTAATCCATTTTCCAATCCCCATTTATTTCTCCATAATTTTAATTCGCTTCGTTTATTCTATATTCTATTCCTTGTGTCCATATACACTACCTAGTAACGCTATAATTTTAATTTATTTATATCACTAAACACTACTCATAATCACAAGAAAAGGCGGCGCTTTGTTTATCACAAAGCCGTTTATGTTTCATTTTTGCTGCTAACGCTTCGAAAGCCGTTTACGCCTCTCGATTTGTTGCTTAACGCTTCGAAAAGCCGCTGCTAACGCTTCGATTTTGTTTCGTTTATGTTCTCGATTTATCGCGAAAGTCAAGTTAACGCTTCTTATTTTTGTCACAATGCCCGATGAGCAAAGCTTACTACACCCCTGATTTACCGCAGAAAGCTGACTACACCCCTTTAACTTCCCAGGGCCATCATTTGCAAACCGTGCATCGGATCAACTTCGTCCAAAAATCAAAGTTGTTTAGTTTTTTAAGCTCTATCCAGTGGTACCTTCCATTTCCTCCTATCAAGAATTTGACCATCCCGGGGCGGCCACGCCCCGCATTAGTGGTGGACACGCCCCTAACTTCCCGGGGCCATCATTTACAAACCGTGCATCAGATCAACTTCATTCAAAAACCAAAATTGCTTAATTTTTTGAGCTCTATCTAGTGGTACCTTTTGTTTCTTCCTATCTAATCAAACCAATCCATTCCTCTAATCAGATACATACAATCATCTTCATCTAATCACAATTATCCAATCAACATCATCTAATCATTTGATCCTATCCCATCAAACTGATCTAGTACTTTAATCAAATTCATCAAATCATCTACCCGATCCACTCATTTGTTTACCGAATCCCATCAAAATCAAAAACAATCCCATCCAATCATCCTAATCTGAGCTTTTGTCCAATCTTGATCTGAGCTTGACCAAAATCCTGATTTGAGCTTTAATCTATTCCCATCCAAAATCTTTTATCCATTCTTTTTATCCTGTCATCATCATGAATCCTCATCCTCCATCAATAGTGGTCAAGGGAAACCCTAATTACGTTGACACTGATAATGAAAGTCTTGTTGATCAAGAGGTATACGACATAGATCCCCTTGACACTATCATCCCTAGTAAGCTTTCTCCACCCACTTTCCAAAATCCAATTACTCCTATGAGCTATCCCATTATGTCTCCATCCATGCCTAATCATGCTCCTGATGCCACCTTTGACAATGGATATCCAACATCTTCTTCATCCCCATATTTTTCATGTCCTTCATCTACATCATCCTCTTATACAACATCTACATCCTCTTATCCTAATTTTCCATCCCAATACTCCTATTACAATTCCCCATCCATGTCCCCTTATCGTAATCCTCTTTCCCAATCTTCCCATACTAATCCTACATCCACACCCTTTTACCTTAATCCTACATCCACATATCCTCATCCTAATCCACCATCCCAATACCCTTATTATAATCCATCCCCCACATCCTCTTGTCCCACCACATCACCTATATCCTCTTGTCCTAATTCACAATCCATGTCCCCCTATCTTAATTCACCACTCCAATATCCTTACCTTAACCCTCCATCCAATCCTAGTCCTCCATCTACTCCTAGTCCTCCATCCAATCCTAATCCCCCATCTACTCATGGTCCTACATTCAATCCCCATACTCCTACCTCCATCACTCCACATCATCCATCTCCTCACACCCATCCCATTGCTACTAAAAGCACTTTGGTTGTTAAAGAAAAAATGCATAAATCCAAGCATCCACATGAATCTATGGCTTCCCATGTCCCCTCCAAAAGACATGGTGAAGAAAAGAAAAATCTAAATCTACATCAAATCTATAGGCCACAAATGCCCACCATAGCAAAGATCAAAACCATGTGGATCCCAAAGAAAAAAGTTGCAATGCCATCGCATGAAAAATCTGTAAGAACATCCAAAGTTGCTAATCTAAAAGCTAATCATACACCCCTTTCATCTCTTAAGTCTGTTTTGGGTCCTTATGTCCCGAAATTCACCATTCCATCTCCTCCATTATCCCCACATTCTCCATCCCTTAATCCTATTATCTTTCCACATCCACCACCACATGTGCCAATGTTGGTCCTAAACACATCTCCCCATCACATATTCACCCCATCATTATATCCATACCCTTTCCAGCATCCCATCCATTATCCCATGTATCAACCCCATCAAATCCCTCTAATTCACCCTCATGCGTAATCCATTTAGCCTAATAAGGTTGTACCAACATCCAACAGTCACTTCAAATATGGGCTCATAACACCTTGATCCTTATCACATGTCTTCTAAATTTGCTTATCCACTTCCTTATCCTTACCCATCTCTTTCTGCATGACATCCAAAAAGTCAAAAAATCCACAAAATCAAAAAAAAAAAAACAAAATAGTAAAGAGAAATAATCCATCCAATGGTGAAAACTTGGAAAACAAGCGCCTTGGATAAATACCATGATGAAAACCTGGAAAATAGGCATCATGCGTAAATCCCCATCTGCACTTGGGGGCAACTTCCTGATATGCATTCCCTCCATCCGCTATGCTTCTAGCTATGCACCCGTCTCCCTGTTATCCATCCTCTTCATAAATCCCCCCCATCCCACCTATCTTATGCATCCTACCATCATATCCCATTTATCTCCCATCCCTCCATCCTTCTTGTGATCTTGATCAAAATAAGGGCACCTATCTATGCATGCTTTGGACACCTATTGGTATACATTCCCTTCATCCATGCTCTATCATATTCCTTAGCCACCCATCCTATCCTCATCTAATTATTTCCTTTATCTTCCCATCCACTTGTCTTCCATCCCTCATGCCTCCTCATATATGACATATCTAGAGTGGGGGCATCTACATCCTTTGTGACATAGTCCTTGGAGACATCCATCTATCCTAGCATCCCTTTCATCTCCCAATCCTCATATTCCCATCCATCCAAACAATACCTCCCATCCCCCATCCCTATCCTATATCTTTATCCAATCTTCCATCTTTATTCTCATCCCATCTCATCCCATCTCACAATCCCTTGTCATTGGTATCTGGCTATAGGCCTCCCCCCATGCAACCCGATGCCATTTATCTCATCGTGATCACCCCTACTTCTCTTGCACATCTTTCCAATCTCCTATCACTTTTCATCACTCATCTATCTATCATATCATCCTCCTAAGTCATTTTAATGCTTTGGATAACTATCCCATCCCTGAGCTTTATCTGATCATCATCATCCTATCCAATCCAACAGGTCTATCCTATCTTTTCATATCGGTCCCACCTTTTTATCCACTTATCCTATCATCTTATCATCCTTTATCCATTGTTTGCCTTTGGTCTTGTCGAACTACGTTGCCCCTGCGCTTTCACGTAGGCAAGGTCGATCATTTGATCCACCCCCGAGGTTCCATCATCGATCTTCATTGTCCACTTTTCCCTTCTATTGTCTATCATCGGTCTTTCTCCTTTTGTCCATCCTATCTTTACAATCCATCAAGGTCTCCATCTTGGTCAGTCATCCACCTTTCACTGAACTACGAGGACTCTGTGCTTTCACGTAGGCAAGGCTAATCTTTGATCGGCCCCCAAGCCCCTAGGTCTTTAGGGTGTTTCAGTCCCATGTCTTGTCTTCCTTGTATCGTGCCATCAAGCTATGCCCTTATCTAGCCAGTTCTTCACAAATGAGATCCACTTGTATCATGAGATTCAATCAATTTTAAACATCCCACGTCATAACAATCTTTTAGTTTCTTATCCATCATCTTTGGTCTCAACAAGATGCATCCTTCCTAACAGACCTCATCAATCCCATCCATCCCCTTGATCCTATGGCAAAGGACGTTTGAAATTGATTGTGATATTTTGATACTTTTGGATTTTGTTTATCATTTGAACTCCCTATCATCACTTGTCAAGGCCGCCATGATCCATCATATTATGGTGTGTTTCGATTAGTCAACATAGGGGCCTATCTTGCTCTTTTGTTTGATTGTGTCTTCTTGGTTGTCCCACGTAGTACCCACCGAGATCCCCGAGGTCTTGTGTTATGTTGGGGCATCCTTTTGTGCTTGTGGTTATCTCAATACCTGGCCCGACCAAGGTCTTTGTGACTTTGGGGTGTTGGGATAGCCTTCTTATCTGTTGTGTTTGTTTTATGCATTAGACACTAATTCGCCCTGGTTCTTCATACCCTAGTGTCTTGTGTCTTATGCTATAGCAAAAATCAGTGCTCCGAAGATGGCAAATCGCATTAGGACTGCATTTCATTTTCCATTCCATCATCTTGCATGTATCCCCCATCCTCCCGTCTATCAAAATTCCCCACATCCCTTCACCCTTCATCACTCTCCCTCATCTATCCATCCAATCTTTTCTCATCAACAACACTCCCTCTATCATCTTTATATCTTTCATCCATCTCACATCTCAATCCTATCCTCATCAACTCATACCTCACACAAATAATCTAATCACATCCTTGGTCTTGTCCCCAATCTTGTTACCCACCTTGACCCATCATCATCATCATCCATCTGTATCCTTCACTATCCCTTCAGGGTTGTTTTGGGATATATCCTTCCCTCATCAACAACACTTTCATCCTCATCATTGGGAGGTATTCTTCCCTATCCTTTTGTGGTATTTTGGGATGTATCATTCCCTCATCAATACCACTCATTGGGATGTATCCTTCCCTATCCTCATTGACAACACTCCATCCATCCTCAAACCCCTTTTGGCTTGAACCTTGACTGGGGCAACATCATCTTCGTCTCTGCATCCATTTGTGCTTCATCCATCTCCATATCACTTACTCTCTTACCCATCACCTTGCATCATCTTCCTCATCTCCCCTTGCATCACATCACCTATTTTGAGAGCACACACGTGTTCTCCTCAACCCACATGTCCTCTCGAGGGGGGGCATTCTCAATCCCTACTCTTCATCTTCACTCCCATCATCTTTCTTCCTAGTCATCCCTTTGATGACTGGGGCATCTTTTCCAATCTAACCATCTCCTTTTGGGTTCTATATTTTAATATTCTTTGAAATGATGCTACTTTGTAACACCGTCTCAAAGAGGGGCAAAATGTAGACATCCAAATTTGGACACTTAATTTATCCAAATTTATCACTTTTCGTCTAAACATCCTCTTATCTGAATTAATTAAGTAATATTACTATTATTTAATTAATATCTTTAATTCTGCCAAATCCCTAAGGTAATAATTAAATACCTTACCCTCCTTAATCCTCTTTTTATCAAATAAATTAAATAAATAATACATTTATTTAATTCCTCACATGTCATTTTCATCTAATCCTAATCCATCTCCTAATTTCTTTATTAGGGATGTGCACAAGCCTAATCCTTGATTAGGATGTGTCACATCCTCCAACTTTTGCAGTTTTTAATCTCATTTCTTTCTAATTACGACACTAATCTCCATCTTTAACTCTCTCCATCCCCAATTTTTAATTCTTTTATTCCTCCAAGAATCCCCTTTTTCCCATGCATCTTCTAGAACCTTTGACTTGTCACATCAAGTCACATGTGACAAACTCCCACCTTTTGGGAACATTGTCTTATCCACCAGATTCTTCCAATCATTGTGAATTTTTAATTCACTTTTGTTCACCCAAGATTCTTCCCATCCCCCAAGGTGCTTGGAAGGTACTTGTCCTTCCTCCACCTCATGTACCTTTTGGCCACCTCACTTACACCTCATCTCCCTTTAGCCACTTCACCATCCACATGTCAAGATGTGAGGGCTTGTGAGTTCTCAACTCACCATAGCCCTTCATCTTGACCTTGTTGGATGAATCTTGACCGTTGAATTCTCTAGAGAATTCAAGTTCTTCTATAAATACCCCCTCCTCAAGGGCATTTTCAAGACTTAGCCATTTTATAACTACATGCTGCCAATTTGCATTCTCACTCATTCACTATCATCTAGCCATCCAGTCTAATCATCTTGCACATTCAATCTTGCATTTAGTCACTCAAGAAATCATCTAAGGAGCACACAAAATCATCCCAAGCAAGGACCAATCAAGGAGTCGTCAACAGCAAGGAAGGTGAAATCGTTTGCATGTTGTTTTATCCATTTTCCTTCTTGTTTTATCACTCGTTTGGCTAATCTTGAGGTGTCCTTAGTCTTTTATCACTTGCATTTTTAAGTTATTTTGCACGTTAGAGAAGGATAAAATTCTTAGGTTCACACATACATATACATACATATATATGTATATATATATGTATGTATATATATATACATGCATACACATACATATACATATATATATATATATATAATTTTCTTATTAAAGATATTGTGTAATTGTAAAAAAATTCTCAATATTTTCAATCTACAATAATACGAATCAATGCTTTCAATATTTTAGATTTTAATGATTTTTATTTTGTTTTCTTTGGGTTTGCACTTTTAAGTTATAGAGAAGAAAAGTAAATTCCCATTGTCTGAATGACTTTAATGTGTAGTTATAGTATATTTTGAGCATTTTTAGTATCTGAGCATTAACCTGAAATTTGATCCAATATTCTTTTATATCTCATCACTCTTCTTAAAGCATTCTTAATGCATTTCTTATAATATTTTCCACTCTTGATAGGATCACAGTTGTTACTTTATCTCATTGAAAAATCATGAACACAAATACATCCCCTATTCCATATTTAGAATTGCCAATAATTTAAGGCTAAGAATCCCATACATGATTATGAACTATATCCATGTAAATAACAATAAAGAGTGCACCTTGTATTTGATGTGCATATTTTTTAGCCCTTATTATATTCAAATCAATCTTGTTTTCTCTAGACAAGTCTAGTTTAGTTTGTTGGAAGTTTATTTTTCATTGAGCAGATTGATGGATTTATGACATATGATGTTAATATGGTATTATCATTGATGTCAATATTGATGCATTGATGTATAACTGATGATTGATGAGCATAATTGAACATAGTGTTGTTAGTAATGTCATCCCACTGAATAGTTGTGGAAGTGTTGAAGACCAAATGTTTTGGATAATTGCCTAAGTCTTGGTGAATAGTTTTTGGTGTTCAGAGAACTAGTTTTTTTTATATGCATTGATCTACTATGAGGAATCTAGTTATGTGATTTTGAGGTAATTTTGGTGCATGTTGGAAGAGTCTAAATCCAAAATTTGATGACTTGATGTCTTCCACAATCCAAGATAATATTAACAAAGTGTTGGGCTATGTAATGGCAGTGTTAGTGGTGCAAAGTGTATGTTGGAATGCTCTACATTCCACCAAGGATGAACACTTTATTATGTGGATTTGTGTAAGTGTTTACAGGTGTTAGAGAGGTGTGTAAATTCTAAGTGGCAAGTGTTTTCATGATCTATGTGTCAAGGTGTGGATGAACAGTTGGTTCATTCAGTTTTTCTATGTGTGGTCGACCTAAGTATTTTGGGGTCGTGCAGAGTTGGATAGAGTATGGAGTGGAATTATGGGAGTGATTATGGGTCATGTTGACCTATATTTTATTATGTATATTTTTTTCTTTATGTGTGTTGGTGTTTTGGGCTGATAGGTTGTGGTGTTGCACAATATATCAATTAGGCCTACCTAATTTATGTTTTGGTTAGATGTGGTATATATACAAGGTTAGATTAATCCCCTATATGGAATGATGAATACTATGCGAGATAATTAAGTTTTTGCATGAGATTCTATGCAGATAAGTGCAATGTATAATTGTGGTAAATTATGAAGTGTGTCAAGTTAAATTTTTTTGAGTTTCAATGGAACTATATCTTCAACATAAGTTAGATGCATTATTAGTAGTTCATTTTGGTAGTGAGCCACCCTCTTCTCTATTCTGGCAATGAGCCATTTCTTCTATTCTCTAGACAGTGAGTCCTCCAAATAGTGATTCCATCTGGAAGTGAGTCATTATGTAATATCTTATAATCAATTATAATATATTGTGAGCTAATCCTCACCATGGTTTTTGTTTTTTTGGTTTTCCACGTAAATATGGTGTTCTTGTGTTCTTTGATGTGATTTATCCTTTCTATGTTCCTTTCCATAACTACAAGTTTAATGTGATGCATTGAATGAATTTTTAAAGTTGATGAAGTTAATGAATTTCAGTGAATACTGATTCACCCCCCTCTCAGTATTCTGAGTGTTCAACAATTGGTATTAGAGCTTGGTTCCTTCAATTAGCTTGATCACTGAGGTAGATCTTGGAATTTGAACATATGGCTACAAGGAAGTATCCTATTCCTCTAGAAGAGATTATCCTTGAAGGGTTTACTGAAGAAGATTGTGAAGTTGACATGGAAGGAGAACTAAAGTCAACTCTTGATGATTTGGATAAAGTAGAAGCTGAGAATAGAGATCCAAAAAGGATCTTAATGATGCAGATGAGTGTATTAAGAAATTGAGAGAAAAAATCAAGAAAGCTACATAAAGAATCAAAGAAACAAATGAGAAACTCAAGTGATCAAATGAGACTATTCCCAATCTGAAAGTGCAAGTTGAAGAAGGAAAAAGAGTTGAAGGTTGCCTGAATGCCAAACTAATTTTTTTCTGAAGAATGTTCAAAGCTTGAACTTGAGAGATTGTAACTTTAAGATCAGATCTGGAAAAAGCAAAGAATCAAGAGGACAAGTTCAAGAGGTGTTCTATAATACTTGATGAGATGATTGCAAATCAGAAGGCTTCTAAGGACAAAGAAGGTTTAGGGTTTGAGAAAGGGGGGAGTTCAAAGGAAAATAAAACTCTAAATAATGTTGAAAAGAAGAATGACAAGAAGAACTATGACAAATAGATCCAAAACTAGAAGAAATAATTCAAAAGGTCTCCTATTAGACAACCTGTTGTACAAAGGTATTCATCTTTTAATGGTTACTATTATTCTTGCAATAAATATGGACATAGATTTGTAGAGTGTAGAAGAAGAATGAATAAGAATGTTCAATCATTTCCCACTCAATGCTTTACATATAATATATTTTCTCATAAAGCTAGTGAATGTAGAAATCAGATGATGAGTGGTTACAATAATGGCACGATGTTTCAATCTTCAATGGCTACTATTATACATGCAATGGATTTGGGCATAAGAGTTTTGAATGTAGATCTAGAATGGATAGAAGTAAGCTTATTCAAAAAGGTGTCATATGCCACAATTGCAACAAATCAGGACACACAACAAATTTCTACATATCTAAGAATGTGAAATCCTCTGTTTCACCAAAGAAGAAGAATGGTCCAATAGAGAAGAAAGTGAATCTATTTAAATGAAGAAGGAAATGAAAAAGATCTATTTAAATGAAGAAGGAAATGAAAAAGATCTGGAAAAAGAAAGAAGAGAATGAAGTGAAGAATGAGTCTGTGTCAGCTCTTGGTGCAAATGTTTCCTCCAGAAACTAGATGAAGAGCTTTAGCTCAGGATGCATTTTAACAAAAAATCCTTAAGCCCCCCACCAAAGTTGTGGTGATGATGCTTTCAACACACTGGTACATGTATAGATCAACATGGTTGATTTGTTGATGGTCTTTCTAGTATGAAATTTCCTATTGTGGAGATTTGCAAAGTGATTGAAGTTGACTGTGTCAACACAATGAGAGATTGCTAGTTTTTCAACCTAACTTTGTTCACTACAATTAATGCATATTATGTCTTTTGAGAGGTGTTTATATGTGATTTCACATATGATTAAAATTCATCTGTGAATGCGCATTTGAAGAGTGAAGAGAAGCTCACAAAGGCAATTTGAAGTATTTAGTGTGAAATCGTAATAGGCAAAGTAATTCTAGTGTCATGTGAAACTCTACCAGCAAAGAATAAAAGGTATTTATCAGTATTCTATGAAACCCTAGTGTTGCTCATAATGTTTACTCCATAAGTGATTTATTTCTTGGAACAACCAAGACATAAGTTCAAGAAACATCCATTTAAATCCACAAAAAGGGATCTGGACAACACATTTTTGAGGGTTTCATATGGAGTGATGCATATAGAAGATATAAGAATGTGCATCCATGTAAAAATGGAAGAATACGATCATCTAAAGATTGCGAAGTATTGGGTAAATGGTTTGACATAAGATGAATTTTAATTGAAACTTGAATTTGGAAGTTTGACAGAGAAGAAGCTCGATGTATGGAAAAAAATTCCAAATTTATGCCATGAGGACGAATGGGTTAAATATGTGATGAGCCGAATTCATGTGGCTAGATATGCTGCATATGATCAACAAGCAAGCTATCAAGGCAGTTATGGGTTTGTGCTTGAATGGAACCATCCTAGTGATGAAGTCTATGAAGAATGAGATGGTAATGAAGCTCACTAATGTAAAATTTGACAAGTGTTCCCTAACGGTGAAGGACATTAATGATCTAACAATTAAGTATACATTGATGGTGAAGAGATATAAGGTTTATTATAATAATAGAGAGATTTCTATGTAAGCCACAACTATACACATTGCTCACCAGATGATGAAAGAGGTTTTGGACATTGACTTATGGGTGATCCCACAATGCTGGTTTACAATTTCTAGGAGATTCTGATTTTTGCTAAATCACATATTTTTAGAAAATATAATGATTTAAGCCTTAAAAAGTTCCATTTGAAGGATTTCAATTGAAGAGGGTTTGATAAAACCACCTTAGATCAAACCCCCTTGAATAGAACCCCGCTAGTTTTAAACCATACCTATAACGAAGTCTCCTTTACACCTATCAAAATGTTGATAAAAAATCACTTTTGATTTACCTTTTGGGGGATCAAATTGATTCATTTAAAATTTATTTTTTGTAAGTATGTAGTCCTTATTATAAGCTTCCCAAAAATTATAATTTTAAATAAATTTAATTTAATTATTATATTTTTTTATTTCTTGTGAACGTAGGTTTTTCACTGAAAATCAATATTTATGTTTTGCACATGTGGAAAAATAGTAGATTATCAAATTTTTTTTTGAAAAATATTAGTACACTAGATATTGAAATCCTTGACCAACAAATAAAAAAAATGAATTTTGATACATACAAAAAAAGTTATGTTGTATACAGTCTGCCTATGTTTGAATTGTAATTGGTTTGACTTAGAAACTTGATTAAGGAAAAAAACTACCAAATGAAAGCGCTAGATATCATAGTTACAAATCTAAATTAAGAAAAAAAGAATTTTATCATTCATAGAAATAAAGTTATGTTGTATACGGTGAGCATCACTCCTTAAAAATGGTGTTTACTAAAATAAACTAGTTTTTGAAGGAGATGGAAAAAGAAGTGCAATTTGATTCCAAAATTTTTGAAAAAATATATTTAGAATCTATAGAAAAAATGTCACAAATCACTAGTTTGCATCATCTTCAAATTCCTCACGGTTTAGTCGCTATAGGTTCCCAAAAGTGAAGATTTAGTTAGAATAAATCAATTCAATGTCTAGTTTGGCCAAGAATTGTAAACTAGTATTGTGGAACCACCCTTATGCAAGCACCTGAGACAAAAGTTGATGGAGAACCTACAAAAGAAAAAATAATCCCAATACCCTTTCTAGTATGGTACCTTAATTTTATGTTTATTATTCTATTTCCTTAGAGAAATTCCTAGTACAAAGAATATTGTGGTTGAGTAATGTTCCTATTGCAATTCAAATTAGAGACCACTTGAGAAGGTTAGGAAACCTAGAAACCCAACATTCTATGTTGTGGGGTTTCTTTAAGTCTTTTTGGGGAAAAATGTAAGAAAGAGAGGATCCCTAAAAGTGTAGTTGAAAAATACAAGAATAATGTTACTTTCATGGTTAGTAGAGATTGTTGTTTGATGGAAGTAGTGGAACCCAAAATAGTTTGGATTCCAAAAATGGGATATGAAGTGGTAGAAGATGTAATTACAGACTTGCAGATATGATGTTAAGCAAACTAGGAGATCTTATAGTAGATAGGTTTGGAACCTATGAGGAAAAATCCAGTGAAGTGTGCTTGCAACACAGGGAAAAGGAGATAAAGAAAAATGTTGAAAAGATGAAGGCACCATTGGAGGAGAATGTTTGTTCTTCAAAGGGTTCTCTAGAGAAAATCAAGGCCCCATTTGTGGATCTACAACGTACTCCTAGCATTAGAAGGTCCATCAAGACCTCTACCCCCTCTCCTACTATTCCAAAGTCCCTCAGAACAAATCCTCCAAAAACTTCAAAGTAGAAGGTTGCACCTAGTATCCTTGAGTAGCAAAGGCTCCTAAAAGGAGAAAAAAGGAAAAGGCCACAAGGGAGAAATATATTAGTTGTGAGGAAGAAGAGGATATAGAAGAAGAGAAACCACAACTAATCTGGAAGAAGAAGTCTCAAGCCTTTGTTGAAGAGACCAGTGCCAAAAGAACCAAAATTGATATTGTTGATACTGATAGTGAAGAAGAAGTTGAAAAGCATAAGTAAGCTTTCAAGATCCATGTAAGGGAGAAGAAGTCAAGGTCCAGAAAAGAAGAAAATTCTCCTAAAGGTAAGGGGAAGAAGAAAGAGAAGAACCCTTCGATAAGAAAGCATAGCCCACTAAGGTTAGATGCACTATTTAATGATATTTTTGAGCATAGGATGTTGGAAGAAGTTGCTAAAATGTATTCAAAATAAGATGATATAGATAAGGAAGCAATAGAAGAGGATATTGCAAAATACATGGTAACATTTGATACTAGCCTTGGACAAATTGAGAATCAACTATGTGATGACTTGAAGAAAGTATTGAGTGCTAGAAGGCAAGAAGTTGATGAGGATTCCAAAATGAGGGCATTTTCCTTGGAGAAGATTGGTTCTTCTCTTTTTGATGAAGATAGAGCAAAATTGGATCAACTGTACAATAGAGAGTTAAAAAAAAATAGAGAGTTAACACCTTAATGAGCAAAGACAAATAAGATATTGAGAGATTAAGAAATGATACACTATAGAAGGTTGAAGAACTTGCAAAAGAATTGAAAGTGTCTACAGACACTGAAAGTCAAATGCAACCTCATACTTTTGTCCCAAAAATCAATGAACCTGATTATGAACAACATGTGCATGTGCTTGTAGAGGAGAATGTGGAAGAATGAGGAGATGCCATTGATGTTGTTGTTGGAAAACATGAGTATGAGGGATAGGTACAAGGTATACTATTATATGTTGCAGTGTTGTCATTAATGTCAACACTGTATCCTAATATGGATATCATGGTGCATATCATTTTGGTTGGTTCTAACATGATTTGGGATGTTTTTGGAAGAAAATTTTACAATAATGTTTGATCCAATGAAGCCAATTGTGATGAAAAATGATTAAGTGTTTTTACCAACGTTTTTGGGTACAGAGCATCCAGTTTTTGGGTCCACACTGGTCGACGAATTAACTTTTCTCTCTATGGTCCTAGTATGTTTTTGTTGGTTGTTAGAAGAATCTAATTCTAGAATTTCATCTTTCTTTGGATTTTGGTTTGAAAGTTATGAATGACAAAAGTTCAGTTTGGTAGTTATAGTCATTTCCTATATAGTGTATATAACTTGGAGAGTCCACACTTCTCCGCAGATAGGATTTTTGTTTTGCGAACTTAAGGAGATATTGAAAGATGTCAATAGAGTGTGAATTCAATATGGCATAGCATTTTGAGGTTAACATGTCTGAATATGAGTATATAGTTTGAGAATTTATGTATTAGGTCTCTTGTGGTGTCAAACTAATAGGTGTGAAGGTATGTGAAGGTTAAGTAAGTATTGCAGAGTTATGTGGGAGCTATTATAGGTCCATACCAACCTATTTCAATTTTTTTAAGGATTGAACCTTGGTGCAAGGCGTGTGTGGAAGGATTTGAGCCAACAAGTCATATATTGTCTATTTTGTATAATACTTCTAATTAGGCCGACCTAATTGATGTTATACTTGAAGAAGATATATAAGCTAGATCCTTTTTGGTGTTTTCATGAATGAGAAACATGTAAGTGATGTGAATGATGAGAATACATTGTGAATTTAAGTTGTGTATGTTGAGTAGAATATCAGAGTGATGTGAATGTAGTGGAAAGCAGAGTGTTAGATCAAAATCAAATGAAGTGTGTGAAGTCAATTTATTGAGCTTCATTGGAACTATATTTTATGCATATGACAAATGTAATTGTAATAATTCAATCTAGATTGTGAACCACAAACTCTCTTCTATCTATTTTTTCTCAGTGGGTAGTGAGTCCACTTGTAGTGAGCACTTCTGTAAATATACTATAATCGGTTATAATATATTGTGAGATAATGCTCATCGTGGTTTTTCCCATTTTGGGTTTTCCGCGTTAAAATATTGGTGTTCATGTGTTATGTGATGTTGTTGAATGTTCCATGCTTTATTTCATTTACTGGGGAACAAAACCCCCCCATGAAATTCACAACAAAATCTGACCAAGAATAGCCCTCTAATAGAAAGGAGGTCTACGAGCCATAAAGAAGCATGGTGTTGATTTGTACCACTTGTAGTAGTCAAGATATGCATTAAATATCATCCTTGTAACCTCAAGGATCAAATTTGGTAGTTGCAACATTAATGGGGTTTACAATAGACAACACATACTTCAAAAGTATTGTTGAAGTTTCAGGCCTAAACCAACCATTGGATTAAACATTAAATGGTTTTTCACCCTAAAAGGTCACCTTCATCGGATGTCGCGTGTCGGGCTTTCAAGAAATTGCTTGTAAAAAGGGTTGGTGAGAATAGCATCCACAAACCAAAAACCTCAAAGAGAAAAACCTCTGTTGAGCATTAGGTGTCAAGCCTATCGCATATCGTATCTAATATTAATGAAGAAGACAATATGAAGAATGTTGAAGCTACGATCCCCAAAAGAGAACTCCTATCGAAGTCAAGCATTGGGACCAACACTTGCTAGAAGAAGGGAAGGATGAAAGCAAAAGAGTGGATGGAAAGATTAGAAAGAAGGTGAAGGGAAGGAAGATGTTAGGAGTTGGGAAGACAACCAATGTATTATCACAAGGACAAGACAAAGGATAAGAGGGAGATCCAATCACTGAAGGTCAAAAATAAGACACCAGGGATGAGGGGTTAGATGAATGACTTAAGCCTTGTCAGAAAGATAAGATAAAAGTTAGAGGAAAAATTTGACCACTGAAGACCGAAAATAGACATCAAAGATCGAGGATCAAGGGGAAAACTTAGTGCATGATGAAATGGTGGTAAAGGTTAAGGGGGACAACCGATCCTAGAAGTTAAATTTTTTTAGAGAATGTTGATTTTTTGAAGGACTCCATCGGAACTTCAGTGACCAAAGGAGGAAAGGGAAGAAAAACACAAAAGTGATAAGGGTTAAGAATTAAGGTCAATGATCGGAACTTAAAACACTTATACTTACACAAGTGATGGATTAGAAGGGAAAAGAGGTAGAGGATTTGGAGTGATAGAGAAAGCATGCGGGTAGTTAGACAAGCGAAAGCCTAGAAGTCTGAAAAGTTAAATACTTAGCCATTTTTCAATTTTTTTGCAAATGGTTTTTTTATTATATAGCCTGGCAAGGGGAAAATGCAACTACCAGAGACAACTAAGCATGATACACCATTAATATTTTTTAGATTGGTTATAATTGATGGGAATCACAGGGAGGTGGCACAAAGTGACAACACAAAGCACTATAAATTCATCAAATTTATGGATGCCAATAGTAATGTTTTGGGTGCCATAATTATGGGCTAGTCTAAGCTCTCACCCCTTGGTAATGAGCAAGGACTAGACTATACATATGAATAATTGCCTCAAATTTATAAAACCCTTGCCATGTTGTGATGTTGATGTAAATAGTATATTGTTTACTTCATATTATGTAAAAAAATAAAAAAATATGTACCTTTTTATGATGATTGACAATGCAGATGAAATAGTATTTTCTATAAATGCCACTAACACTAGACCTATGCAACAATGGTGATGATACATGCACAAACCATATAAATCATATAGAATCTAAAAATTTAAAACTCTATCAAACCCTATAAATAATCAAGTCTTTTTTGGTGCCAAACCTTAGAAATTTTATGTTGATTTATAAGTTTTTGGGCCTTCTAGATCTAACCATGAAGTTTATTTATCTCTAGAATGCATCCAACAAAATTTCTTGATAAGATCTCTCTAAAATTGAGAAGGGAAAACCTACAATATCAAGCTTAAAGAATCCTACGATATTAAAATTCATCAAGGACCATTAGGTCCTCTTAGGCACACCATAATATATGATGCTAGATCTAGAAAATAATGCAAGAGATTAAAGTCATTTGAAACCTTTATTATAAATCAAGAAAAGTACCTTCAGATTGAGCATAAAGAAGATCAAGTCAAATTATTACCTTCACTTACCAAGAAATAGATCTCCTTTGTTGAGTTGATTTGCTCATAGATATGAGTGATGCAATTTCTTTTGGATTCTTTTGTATCTGAATAACATATACCTTTCCAAATTATATATTTGTTGCATAAAAATATGAAGTAGAAGGAATGAGATATGGATGTAGGATCAATGTAGGAGGAGATGCTTGTGGATATTGTTTATTAGTCTTGATAATGGATCCCTTGGATGTGCACAATGTATGTAAGATGAGGGATTAATGATTAAGGGTTGCATTTATGGGTGTTTGCATGAGGATATGAATGATTGAGAGTAAATGATAGATGGATGGTGAAGATACATTTGGGGCATTAGACCATGTGCAAGGGACCATTTCCTAATTAAATTTAATTATTGTGGATGGTTGATGTGAACCTATTTATTTAAATTTAGGGAGAATACCTTTATTTATTTATTTTTCAAGTGGGTGGGAGTAAATTTAATTAATTTTGTAGACACCTAAAATTTGACCTTACCCAACCACACCTAATTTTAGCCTATCTTTAGCCGTTAATTAAATAAATATCCATTATCTATTTAATTATTCCCTTCCTTTCCTATCTTTATCCTAAATCACTTAATTAAATAAATATTTACTATTTATTTTATTATTATCCCTTCATCATGACCCCATTAATTAAATAATTTAATTAATTCCCCTTTACCTTCTATCCTTGTCCATCTAATCCTAACCCTTCATCTTGTCTACATGGATCATAATGTAAATTTATCCTCATGTGACCAATGTCCCCTTCACATGTCTAACTATCTCCTTGTCTAGATTCATTGAACCTAGATACATATCCAAAAGCCAAACTAACTTTTCATCTTATCCATTCATGTCATTTAACCTCTTAATCAAGTAACCATTTCCATAAGGACTTTTATCTTTATTCCTATCCTAAACCTAGATCCTATCCATCATGTGCCACTTGTCACATGATTACATCCTTGATCCAAACCCGAATCCTCCTTCAATTTTTTTCATCCATCATCAATCATTTTTAACCATTTATTTTTCCTCTTCAAGACTCTATATCTAGAGGCTCTCATCCTTCATTTTCATATCTAGAATCTATTATCATACCTACACGCTATCAAAATCTCTATTGAATCAAGCTTATCATTATCATATCAAAGCATATAAGGGTTATGCTAGAACATTGAGCAATCCACGTATCAAAATCAAAGGGCAAATCAAATAGAATAAGGGTGCACTCCATTTCCACTCATTAAGGAAAGAAGCAGAGATTCTAGGTGAAGGTATTGTGCTTTGTATTGCCTTTATCTTCCTTAGTTTGCCTTCAATCTTTTCTCACCTCTTCAAATTTACTTTAATAATGGGATGAAAATGGATTAATTTATTTTAATATAATAATTAAATAGAGATCTATTTTTTTTTATTTTATTTAATAATTAGTGATGCGGATTAGTGAGATGAATGGATGAAACTAATTAATTATTTTAGATGAGGTAACTTTAAGTATCTATAGGTATTTTGAGAATTTTTTGTGTGTAGGAAATGCTTAGAGATTCCTTGATAACAAGTAACCCCTTTGCCTATGAACAATGAAAATACATGCTACGAAAATATGGAACTGCATACGATGCTGGTCATGGTAGTGCAAGTTTTATGATAAACACTTTGATATTATGAGAAAAGACACATATCTAATAATTTGATGAGTTACAATGATCTCTAGAACTATCTTTAAAATACAAGAATAAAATGCTCACTTTGACACATTTTAACTCATAAGATGTATATAACGGTTAATCTTTTGAAAGAATCAATAAAAATGTAGGAAACATACAATTTAAATTAGGATGACTAGATTACGAGTATAGATCTACTTATACAATGAGCCATGCTCACAATTTTTCGAATATAATAATTGTAAAAAACCTAATCTACATGAAAGATTGAAACAAAATAATTAACTAATAAAATTTGACAATAATTTAAATTAATTGAAAAGTTTTTTGAAAAACACTATGTAAACTTTTTAATTAACATTTCATATGACACTTTGTGAACCATCATTAAAATGAAGAAACATATAAATGTTGAATAACAAGGTATAATACAAAATATTTATTAAATACATTTAAAAAAAAAAACTTTTAAATTGATATTAATAACTTTAGATTTGAAAAATTCAAAATATTAAAACACTTGAATTACATCATAAACAAAAATAAAGATTCCTCTCCAAATTACGTATTCTATTTTTATTATCTTACAAGATAGTTTGGTTATGAACAAAGATAAAGATTAGGTAAATAATATATTTGGTGTGTGACTCTTAGCGACTCTTTTCATGAGCAGTTTGTCTTTTTCTAAGTCATAGTGGACCCCACATGCTTTTCTTTTTCACAGCTGTACACGACCTTTCACATGGTTTAGGTAGTGGGCGAAGTTGCCGAAAGAATAAAAATGATGTCTTTGCACACCTGGCGTTTCTCTGCGACGCTTTTTCTTTATTGGTATGAATGAATGAATGAATGGTTTTTAATGACGTCCACGAGACCATCAGTCTATGGGACCAAGCACTGAAACTTTAACCATTTTCAAGTTCTTTTCCATGTCAGCCCTTCTATTGTAGATCTTGATCAGAAAGCTAGCAATCTTGAGGAGCCTAGCTTCCCTAAAAAGTTCATTTAGATTATCCACCTTCAAAATGTCTTCATATTGGATACGGATATCATCATAAGCAGCACACTCAATCATGAAGTGCCATTCAGTCTCGACAGTCCCTTTGTTGCAAAAAATACAAGTTCGTTGTTCCCAAGCCTCCTTGGGGACAGCCCACCTACCTGTCTCGCATCTAAGATGGTGTGACCCGGTTCTTAATTGAGCGATCAAAAGCCTAGCCTTGCCTTTAATTGTAACCTTTAGATAGTCTTTCTCATCATGCTCCCACGTGGGGTTGAATTCCTGGATATAATGAGACTTTTTACGGCCAACCTGCTTAGTCCACATAGTAGACCTAAACTTTTCTAGCACAAACTTTTTTATCTCAGCATTAGTGTTGGGGCACTCATGTAGTTTAATGTTCCATTTGTTCAACCACTTGCTATTTTGCTTCATCCAAGTCTTCTTTCTACGGTTTAGCTCCTCCCCAACAACCATTTTGGGCCAGCGGTGCAAATCCATGTTCTCAACTTTTTTTAAATAACTTATTAACCGGATGACAGCAGATGCCTCCAACGGGAACATACCAGTTTCAGCCAAGAGAATCTCATACGGAACCGAAGATTTGACTTTGATGTTAGTAGTGATCAAATGTTTTTGAATTCTTTCAACTTGCCTCCACTTGTGGTTTGACATGCTACCCCCCCAAACCTCACAACCATAGAGGACAACCGGTGCCACCAACAAACCAAAAAGAGTTTTCTTGGTTTTCCAATCCCATAACTCTGCTTTCCTACATCTGTTTTGTAGTAAATAAGACGCCTTCCAGCCACCCTGAATCCTTTTTGCCCTGCAAGTCTCCCAGCTGAGCCTATTATGGAAATCAATCCCAAGATACTTGTATTCTTCCACCACCTCCAAAGGACTGCCCTCAAAGATGAAATTAAATTGCTGCTTCTTCCTTTTCAAAGAGAAGATCATGATTTTAGTTTTGCTGGTGTTAACTTGCATACCGACCTCTTGGCAAAAGAGCTCGAGAGCCTTTAAATGATCTCTCAAACCAAGAGCAGATTTTGCAATTAAGATTAGATCATCCGCATATAAAAGTAACTTCACCACATAACTAGCAAGTTGAATGCCCTCCCCATCAGTTTTGTTTAACCATTCTTCAAGCTTATCAATATATAACCCAAACAGAGTGGGAGATAAGGGACAACCCTGTTTGACCCCGATGTCACTACCGAAGCATTCCGACATACCATCTTTTGTTCTAATTTTAGCACTAACTTTCTCATAAAGTTTATGGACTGCTGCTCTAAGTTCATCAGGGATACCAAGTTCCTTCATTCTGATCCATAGTTTGTCCCTAGGTACCGTGTCAAAGGCTTTTTTGAAATCAACAAAACAACAAAAAGCTTCAGCCCCTTGGGTGTCCCAAACTTTCTCAATGAAGTGCCTAAGCGTGATGCAGTGATCTATGGTAGAATGTCTTGATCTGAAACCAGCCTGCCCCTTTGCCCTTTTACCTTCCCTTTCGGCCCAATTACTGATTCTGCGCTCTAACATGCTCCCATAGAGTTTACCAAGAAGAGGATTGACCATTATAGTACGATAGTTAGAGGGATTATTGATATCTCCACTTTTATGTAAGGGGATGACCACACTGGTAGCCCATTCAGCCGGAAAGCCATTTTGAGTGATGCTATTAAAGAGGTATTTGATGTGAGGTGTGAGGAGCTCACAGCCCCATTTTAAGAATTCAGCCTGCATCCCATCAATATCTTGAGCCTTACCGCTTGCTAGCTTTTTTATGCCTTTCTTGATATCCTCCTCCGAAAAGAGTTCACTTGAGGCATGCATTAAAGGGGGCTTGATTTTCTCCACCGGTCGTTCATACAAGAGCTTCGCATACTCTAACCACTGCTTCCCAGTGATATTATTTTCTATCTGACTCTTCTTTTGTTGCAGCTCTCTCCAAAAACTTTTGGGATTGTGTTTACCCAAAGCAATTAACTCTTTCCTTCTTAAATCCACATAAATTTCTTTTTTAGATTTTACCAACTTCTCGTAGTTTACTTTACTTTCTTTGTTTGACATATTCTTTTTGGCCAGTCTTCTTGCCGCTTTGCACTCCTCATCATACCATGGGTTAGCAGGAAAAGTATTTGAAATCCCTTTCTTGGTTTGGGATCTCTTACAACCTTCTAGAGCCTTCTGAATTAGCGGAACCAACATATTGCTGCTAATGTATTTATTTTTTTCATTGCTTTCATTGCATGGTATGTTTTTTCTTTCTTGGAGGTGATGATCCAACGCAGCCACAAAGATTTCTTGATTTTCATGATTCACAAGGATTTTTCCTTGTGAGTGAGCCCTCTTATGAGAATACTGATTTTTGCTATCTTGCTGGTTGTCATCATGAATGTTAAATTTAACAATAAGAGGCATATGATCAGAATTTAGACCAATAGGGCAGCACCCAATATTGAACAGTATGGACTTCAATCTGTCTGTTCTGCTTTGCTTTACTGCATTACACCATTACCATTGGCCTTTTGTCTTTCAGGCATATCTGCATTAACCTAGCTTTTATCTATTTTCCATGTCTCTTTGTCTGTTTAGCATTTTGAATACCAATCTGCTTTTATCAGTATTCTTCTTTGTTCGACTTTGTATCTAATGGCAGCCTCCTCTAACACTGCCGGACAACCCAAGTATGGCCCTCGAAACGCTTTTGATGGCCTAAGAATCGCCCCACCTACTCCTGCTTTTACTTGTGCTGCATACCCAACCGGAGCGAAAGTCCTGCCCTACGATGTGTTCATAAACCATCATGGAGGAGATGTTAAACACACGGTGGCCAATAGTATCTACAATTCCTTAAATGCTACCGGACTGGGAGTTTTTTTGGACAAAAATGAGCTGAAGCTTGGGGATTTCTTTCCTAGAGCTTTACAAGAAGCAATGCGTAGTGCACCGCTTCATATAGCCATTTTTTCTGAGCATTATGCACAACCCCCCTGGTGTTTGGCCAAGCTGGCATTTATGGTAGAAACCGGCACCAAAATTATTTCTGTTTTCAATCATGTTGAGCCGTCTACTTTAAGATTGACGATTCAGGGAAAAGGAATGTATGCAGCTGCCTTCTCTAACTTGGAAATGAAGAGCAGGTAAACCGCAAATACTCTTTCTCCGGGATTTACCTCATCAAATAATCTCATTTATTGTTATTATTTTCCCCCCTTTTTGTTCGTCATATAAATTAGAGTTGAGTTAAATTTGTTCTGTTGTGCTTGTATGCTGGTCCACATGTTCAGCAATATTGTGAGTCATGTAAAGCCTGCCTCCCTATTTATCTTTTCACATCTTCACTAGCATGTCTCTTTTTACTCTTAGTTTATTCCCCTTTTTTTTCAATGGTGCTCCACTTCAGTGCGGAGCATGAAAAGAAGAGAAGATACAGCTCAGAACAGCTTCAACACTGGAAATGGGCACTCCATGAAGCCTCCTTTTTAATTGGCGACATCATTAATAATCAGGAGTACGTACGAAATAATCTTCCATCTGCATTTAGCTAATCAAATCTTCCTAAGTTTTTTTTGGGGGTTTTCTTGTCCCTCTGTTCGTTATATGTATCGGTGCTCGGTTAAGTCTTTCTTTCATTTTGGTTTGTCAGATAAAACTGTTTTGATTGTCAAACTAGAGAAAAACAGAGAGATGAGGGTAAGAACCCAATTAAACCCAAGTAAAAGAGAATCATCTCCAATGAAAAATGATACCTTGCCCCAAACGAATTAAAGAACATGTTGGTGAAAGAGACACAAATATTATGATGTTTTATCAACCTAATTTTTAGGCAAAACTGATGAATTTTATTGGTGTTCTAGCAGTGCTTAATACTGCACTTATCTTGCTATTTCCTGCTAAGCTTTAGTAAGTGCAGTGCTTTATGAACTGTTCATTATATATCTCTTCAGCTTATCCATTAGCAAATAAACAGTACTTTATTCTTCTGCATTCCTTACCTGCACTTTTCCTGCACAAATATTATGCATTCATTCTTTGCTATGCAGTTTGCTCGCTACTTTCTTCTTTATTAATATGTAATTCAACTATGTCTTCTCTGCATCAAACCATTACCATTAGCCTTTTTTCATTCAAGCATTTCTACACTTTGTCTGCTTTCCCTGTTTCTGTCCACCTCGATTTCCAGAAAACCATTAGCCTTAGGCTGTGAAGTATTTCAAGCATCATGTCGTTTTTATTACCATTCTTCTTTGTTTCAATTTTTACCTAATGGCAGCCTCTGCCAACATTGCTAGACAACCCACGTATGACTTACAAAATTCTTTTGATGGCCTAAGAGCTGCCTACCTGCTCCTGCTGCATCTGGACAACAAGTGTATTCTATACATATCCTAAGAATCACACCACTCATATCTACTTTTGATACAAGTACCATCTGCTTCTACTTATATTGTATCCTCATCTGGAACCAAATGCATGCCCTATGATGTATTCATAAATCATTGTGGACAAGTATCAAACACATTGTTTGCCTCAATTTATAGCTATTTCCTGCTAAACCTTGAGTAAGTGTTGTGCTTTATGGATTATTCATTATAGAATCTCTTCAACTCTTCCATTAACAAATAGACACTACTTTATTCTTCTGCATTCCTTACCTGCACTTTTCTCTGCATCCTACCATTGCCATTAGCCTTTTTTTGTTCGAGCATTTCTGTACTTTATCTGCTTTCCCTGTTTTTGTTCAGCTCAATTTCTAGACGAGCATCAGCCTTAGCCTGTAAAGCATTATGCACAATCCCTGTGGTGTTTGACAGAATACGGATTTGTGGTTAAAACAAGCACCACAATTATCCCTGTGTTCTATGAATGGAAACAGTTAAAAGGAAAAAAAATCATTAGAAAAATTGCTTGACAAGCATTGGTGACAGTCAAATTGAAAGCCTGCCTAGCGCTTTATCTTTTCAAATCTTCCCTAGCATGCATTTCAGTTCATTTTATTCTTAATTTGTTTGATTTATTGACTAATTTTTCATGTGTTCAGTGAAGAGCAGAGGGTGGTAAAGAATGTGGTGAATCGTGTAATGAAAAAAATGAAGAAGGTGCCATTAGAGGTTGCCAAGCATTTGGTGGGTGTAGATGAAGCTGTGCAAAACTTTGACACAGTTGCACTTCAATCCAGTGGTTCAATACAAATTGTAGGAATATGGGGCATGGGTGGCTCAGGGAAAACCTTCCTTATACAGAAAATCTCTAACAACAGTCACTTGGATATGGATAGGTCAAGTTTGCTTTTTGATCTTCGAGATGTTGCAGGGGAAGGGCTGCTGGTTGAGAAACAGAAAAGACTTCTGGAGGACCTTGATGTCAAAGGTGTATCCTTTGACAATTAGGCAGAAATATTCCTGAAAGCTGTTTGAGATCTGTATCTGTGCTTATCATTTTACATGATGTGGATCATACAGACGAACTCAATGCTTTCTTGCCAGCAAGGGAGAGGCTTGGACATGGAAGTTTGATTGTTGTTGCCACACGCGAATTGGGTGTTCTTAAAGCATGGGGCATCTCTGCCATTTAGGAAATGAGACCTCTTGATGCCACTCATGCCAAGCAGCTCTTTTGTTGGCACACATTCTTACAACCCTCTCCACTTTCAGGGTTTGGGTCTGCCTTTGTCACTCAAGGTCTTAGGGGCACAACTATATGGTAGATCTTGCAAAGTTTATTGGCAATCTCTATTAGATAAATTGTCCAGACTCCAGAATATTGCTAGACGACATCAAATCGAGGCTCAAAGTCAGCGATGATGCCCTTGACGATGAAGAGAAAGCGATGTTCTTGGATACAACATGTTTCTTCATTGGTCAGAGGAAAAGTGTGGCGATTGCATCATCGGAGGGATTACGGTGGAGTGCTCTGCACGGTTGGGAAAGGCTTTCCAATAAGTGTCTTGTTGAGTTGGAGAATGATGGTGACATAAGAATGCATGATCACTTGAGGGATTTGGGAAGGGAAGTTGCAAACCGACAGCCATCCTATCAACTTTGGTCTTCATAGCAGTCTATATAGATTCACTCTCAACAGGTAAAGTCAGTGCATTCTTTCATGGCTTTATTAATCATGACATAGAAACCAGCTCCTCCTTGAGTCTATTGAGCTTCTTATGAACCAACTAGGACTCAAATCTAGCACCTTTATTGCTGCTGGACTGTTCTACCACTGAGTTACAGGCCCTTTTAGGACCAGCCCATCTTTGGTTTGGGTATGACTTATTTCCAAACACCCCCTTTAAGCCATTCTATAGAATGCTTGGTCTCTGATATCAGGTTGAGCTTTTCATGGACCAGCTAGGATTCAAACCTAGGACCTTCTATTTGCTGCCAAGATGCTCTAACACTGAAATATTGACCCTTTTAGACCAGCCCACCTTTGATCTGGGTGTGATTTATTACCAAACAGAGCCTGCCCTGTGTTGGCTTGAAATGTTTCTTATTTTTACTTTGACCATGCAGGAAGCGATATGAATCCGAGGACTACCTTAAAATGTTTCTTATGTTTACTTTTACCACGCAGGAAGCAATACAAATCCGAGGATTGGCAAATGCAATTGGTGACAGTTGTTACCCGTGGCAAGGGAATATTATAATACACACAAGCCTAGGAGAGCATGAGCTCATGCTTTGCTCCCTTGGATTGAAGATTTTTGTTGGTAATGGAGATTTTATTAATCAAGAACATAACAAAATATCAAGAAAACTGGTCTGGCTTCAGTGTCATGAATTTGAGCACAAAAAACTTCCATCATGGCTTTCATTGAAAAAATTAAGAATTTTGCAACTTTTCAGCCTTCGGAGCTTAGAAGGTTTGTGGGAACGTGATGTGGATGTAAGTATCCTTGCTTTATGGTTCTTTAAATATCTTTTGACTTATCCTATGTTAACTGTATTAAAAACTGGCCGCATGCTCCTTTGCAGCTAAGAGAGTTGGTTATTCAGAGATGCAACAGCTTGCAAGAATTTCCAAGGTCAATAGGACATCTCAAGAATTTGAAAAAAATATTGATAGGGATCCCCTTCCTTGGATACATTGAGTGCCGTCCCACAAGAATTTTGTCATCTCCAATTGCTGGAGCACCTGGAGATACAAGGGTGTAGAAATCTGTCATCCCTGCTGAGTAATTTCGGTAATTTGATAAATCTGCAATACCTGAATTTGAATGGTTGCGCCATGTTGAAGATGTTACCAGATTCTTTTAAGAAGCTGACACTCCTGGAATATCTTAATTTAGAAGGCTGCTTTCAGCTCATCATCAAGTCGGAGTTACATGTTCTGGAAGACATGACAAAGCACAGGTATTTGAGTCTTAATGGTTGCAGGAAATTGTTGTGCCTCTCAGAATTAACAAAGCTGTATTTAAGAGGAACCAGCTTGAAGGAACGGCCTGGTAACATCTTTCAGCTAACCAAGTTAACTGAGTTGGTGATAGGGAGTGAGTTCTTGACAACCTGCCAAGTTCTCTTGGAAATTTGTCATCTTTAATTACACTTAGAATCCAAGGGTGTAAGAAGTTGGAAGCTTTATCAGAATTTCTCGAGCATCTTAATTGTTTAAGAGATTTATATATTAGGCAGTCAGGAGTGAAGTGTTTACCAAAATCATTTATACATCTTCAAAATTTGCAGATATACTACACCCCAATCAGGGAGTTGAGTTTTGGGTTAGGGTGCATGCTCAAGAAGATAAATCTACAGGGCATGAAAGTGTCCAAGATTTCTATTAGTGGAGATAGTTGTCCCTTCCTTGAGACTCTTCTCCTTTAATGAAGATCTAAACAACTTGGAAACCCTGCCAGCAACGTTGAAGATCATAAATATTTTTTACTGTAATGCCCTGATGGACATCACAGGTGCGTGTGGCCATAAAAACCTCCAGAAACTGCAGATAGTGAACTGTGAAGAGTTAGATGGGGTTCCATGTTTTGCAGAATTAGTGTCTTAAGAAATTTTCAGATTGGAAGGTAGCAACAAGGTGAAGAAAATAGCTGGTCTACAAGAGTTAAGATCATTGCGGGAGCTGACAATAGAGTTAGATGGGCTTCCAAGTCTTGCAGAATTCACATCTCTAAAAACATTTGAATTGCAGGAGTGCAACAAATTGGAGAAGATAGAAAGTTTAAAGCATTTGAAATCACTGGAGAAGCTCAAGATAAGTGAGTGTCCAGAGTTGGAGGTGCTTCCAAGTCTTT
This sequence comes from Sequoia sempervirens, assembly GCA_007258455.2. Classification (NCBI taxonomy): domain Eukaryota; kingdom Viridiplantae; phylum Streptophyta; class Pinopsida; order Cupressales; family Cupressaceae; genus Sequoia; species Sequoia sempervirens. The sequence goes on along the minus strand of VDFB02282434.1, from coordinate 740 downwards.
CAGAAATCACTTATCTACATAAATTCAATTGAAAAAATACCAGGTAACATCTTTCAGCTAATCAAGTTAACCGAGTTGGTGTAGGGAGTGAGTTCTTGACAACCTTGCCAAGTTCTCTTGGAAATTTGTCCTCTTTAACTACACTTAGAATCCAAGGGTGTAAGAAGTTGGAAGCTTTATCAGAATCTCTCGAGCATCTTAATTGCTTTAAGAGATTTATATATAAGGCGGTCAGGAGTGAAGTGTTTACAAGAATCATTTATCCATCTTCAAAATTTGCAGATATACTACACCACAATCAGGGAGTTGAGTTTTGGGTTAGGGTGCATGCTCAAGAACATAAATCTACAGGGCACGAAAGTGTCTTAAGATTTCTATTAGTGGAGATAGTTGTCCCTTTCTCGATTCTCTTTTCCTTTACTAAGGATCTAAACGACTTGGAAACCCTGTCAGCAACGTTGAAGATTATAAATATTTTTTACTGTAATGCCGTGAAGGACATTTTAGGTGCGTGTGGCCATGAAAACCTCCAGAAACTGCAGATAGTGAACTGTGAAGTGTTAGACGGGGTTCCATGTTTTGCAGAATTAGTGTCTTCAGAAATTGTCAGATTGGAAGGTAGAAAAAAGGTGAAGAAAATAGCTGGTCTACAAGAGTTGAGATCTTTGCGGGAGCTGACGATAGAGTTAGATGGGCTTCCAGGTCTTGCAGAATTCACATCTCTAAAAACATTTGAATCG
>VDFB02282432.1:0-21197 GCA_007258455.2 Sequoia sempervirens | reverse complement strand
AATCTTTAGCTGGTGATGGCAAGTTGCATTTAGGAAATAGGTTTCCGTCCTCCAAGAAAGGGAGGGAGAGCATCATTGGAGAGAAGGATATAGATACAAGGAATAACATGTTGTCGCTATCTTAGGTCTAGTGTTGATGCAAAATGGTCAAACCTACTTGAGTTGGGTGAGTGATACTCAACTCTCTTGGTCTAAGTTTACTTCTCGACTCGACAAGTTGTCGATGTTGTTTAATGTCTAGTGCATGTCATTTAACATGTTTAAAAGCTTGTCGATAGTACTCATTTAGTCGACCTTTGTGTTGATATGATTCTCTTAAGGGTTATTAACTCTCTTTTTATAATATAAAACAAATGAATATGTGAATGTCGGTATACGTGAGTAAGGTAAGCATATGTACTCGTATAGATGGGTGCATGGATGCATATATGTGCACAAAGATATAGTTATTGTCAACGTACAAACATTTGCGTTCAAGTACGTATGAATACATACACACATGCATAAGTTATTGCGTCAGATCAACTCTTGGTAAAGGAGGGAAAAATCATATTCGAATTGATTGACCCTTTAATGAGAAGCTTATTTGAATGTTATGGCAGTAAGTATATATATATATGCATTTGCTAATGTCTTAATACCAACGTAAAGCCCTTTTGTCATTGAAGGTGATAGAAGTTTCAATTCAATGGAAATGCTTTTGAAAAGATATTTCAAGGCCACGACATAATGCTTGAGGGTGGCACATGCTTAAGAAATGTGCAAGTCAAGTGTCACCATGATTGGAATAGTGGCTATCTCCACGATTAGTTAAGTGATTAATGATTGCTTTTAAACCGTTCTTTAACAAATTTTGAACTGTTTCTTGAGCCGTGGTTAGTATTTAAGGCTATGCTTATTTTCCATAAGGGCACATAGCAATGGTAGCATCCATCATGATCCTAGGTGGAGTGAAATCTGTGTTATAACTACCTTTCTTAATTGAATCTTGAACGGATCTGGAGAGCCATACTTGGGTGGGAAAAAGTGATTGGGGGATAATCATTTTTGGGGAAGCTCCCACTGTTCGATTTCGGGGGGGAAGGCTCAATCTCAATCACCCCGCACGTTCCCCAGAAGGACAGCCTGGGAATTGCTCAAAAACATTTTGATAAGAGTAGATTGAGGAAGCTTGGCCGAAAAAGAGGCATGAGGCTAGTTTTGTGAATGGGAAATATTGAGAGCCGACACAGAGAAGAGGGAATTAGTTCTTTGAAAGGAAAGAATCTGATCATTGTAGAAGGGTGGTCACCAAGCTTGAAAGAAAAGTATAAAAAAAAGAGAGAGACATTTGATGCCATCAAGAGAGAAACTCGATGCTAATAAGAGATGAACCGCATCTTTAAATGAAGCATTGGGAGGACTGGAGAATGGGGGATGTGCGTGTGAAAGTAGACGCTGGAGCTCTGGATAAAATTGTTAGCTCAGTAAGAGGTGAGGTCATCCTACTCCTCTATTGCGAATAATGGTTATGGTATAGGTTCTGTACCTTGTATTTAAGCCTCGTTGTCTTCATTTAAGAACATTATTACCTTATATCTATTATAGACCAATGCTTTTATGAAACGGGCCAACGTACTTAGAACATGGTGTTGTGACTGTGTCTAAAATAGTTGTCAGATTTATTTAAACCTCGAGTGGTAAAAAGGTTGTCAGATATATAGATATATAGAACTAACATTTGTGTAACTTTAGACCGACAGAGGCATATAAGTATTGCAGGTTGTTGATGAATGTTGATATTAATCATATCTTTTGGTGTTTAAAACTACAAACAAATGATTAAGATCTCCTTGGTTCACCAGTGATAGATTATGGAAAGTATGAAGTGAAGATCAGTATAGTCTTAAGGTTGGCTGAATGGTATCTTATGCTCTGAACTTAGTGATTAATGATCAATGTGTTAAATTTTCCTATTAGTGTGCATTGCGCCCAAGAAGACCAATGGTTTAGACAAGATGGTAAGCCAATAAAAGGTCAAATTAGGGTGTGTAATAATAGAAGATGTCCTTTGATAAGATTTCCACCCTATTCTTTCAAGAATGCATTGATGTTTCTTTCGAGAGAAATAAAATGACCTTTGCTATCCCTTCCTTATGTTTTCTTAAATGACGACATTATAGTCATAAAATAATATTTAGGATGAAGACTATGATAGTCCAATAGATGCATTTTTGCTTTTAGAAGCATACCAATGTTATTTATCTGAATGAAGATTTCAGTGAGGATAAAACCTTATGATATTGAAGCGACAACGTAGCATCATGGATATGGAATTCCTTATGTGAAATTGAGTTTTCACATGTCTTTTGTAAAAGAAATCCGAGAGAATAGGCAATTCAAGGATGTGGAAAATTTGATAGCCCTTCGATTATCAACTATTGTTTATACTATGTTATCTCAGGAGAGAGAGTAAACTATGCAATGCAAAAATATAGATTTCATAGTTCTTGTTCAATAGAACTTATTTTAGTGCTAAGTGCACAAAATGCATAAGTTAGCCCAAGAAGGGGTATCTATGAAATGATTCACCTCATGGGAGGGGACATAAGGAGAGATTCGTAACTCAATTTAATATGGTGGTGGTAAACTATTATGTTCTATAAAGGTTTATAGGACAAGGAAGTTATTTATGGGTTCATAACTTAACCTACGTTGAAAGTCAATAGACTCAAGTAGACCAAGGGGTCGAAAGTAGATTATTATCTTTTATAAAGTAACCTTTTAGGGTTGAAAGATTGTCTTGGATCAAAACAATTAATACAAAATGAAAGTATTCTTGTAGATATTATATTGGTGAGGAAATACTTTGAATACTAAGTTTATTCATGTATGTAAAATGTGAAATTCAAACAATGTCAAGTGGTCTAGAAAAGACTATAGGCATTTTGTTCTTATGATTAGTTATACTTATGTTATTACCTTTGGAGAATCATGGATGTTGATATTTCCTTGCGTTGGGTTAGAGAAGCTAAACCCTAGTATTGAAACAAGGAGGATATAGGAAATATGTAACACTTATGTCAAATATGACATTGTATATATGAATGTTTATTGATTGACAATGAAAGGTCGATAAAACATAGAACAAGGTAGGAAGTCTTTATAATACTTTAAGAGATTCTACGATAATGTCGAAGCTCGATCTAACACAACAAGATGTTGGGTATTGAATCTTGAGAGTAAAATGGCAGGGAGTCATAAACCCTAGATTTTGCAAGGATGCAATACGAGACTTTTAAGAGGTTGTAATCCTTAAGTCTTTACATTGATTGAATATCCTAGATTAAGGATTAGTTCTAAGTCAGATTGGCTAGAATGGATTTTCTATATATACTAGTTTGAGTCTAGAGTACCAAATAAAGTAAGTAATCTATAGGATGAGACAGTTCCAAGACGAGTCAGAGGTGAGTGTCTAGATGGCATGACCAATCAGAATGATCATACTTAGCTAGAAGGAATCTAGAGTTGTATGGTCTATTGTGTTTTGTAGGACATATCTCTAGGACTCAGATGGAGAAACTTGATAGTTCCTTATATCTATACTCTTCGAGAAGGGCCGGGTCATTTCCAGTTAGGAAATGTTCGGGGGACCACTTGAGTCCATGGTTGGAGGAAAAGCACTCGGATGATGCTCTCCCTCTGTAGCAGTAGACTCTCTGAGGCTTGAGAAGATAGACATCAACATTCTAGATGCAGTGAACTCCATGATCTGGCTTATGACAGTCAAAACCTATGAGGTAAAACTATTCTTTATGTTAAGTGTATCTTATGTGATATAAATGAATATTGTAAGGAATTATCTTGATTCTAGTTATGAATACATGTGAATTCAAGTTTGAATTTATCTGGAAAAGTTATACTCTATTCTTGTGCTTATGCAAATGATTAAAAAAAATAAAAAAAATTCTCTCTCATGTTTACTAAGTTTATTTACCTTCTTGTAAATTCTTGAGTTTGCTTGTGTATTAAGAGGATCATGTTAGTTAGCTCTTGCAATTTCACTGACACGTGAAGAAGAAGATACAAATGATGAGGGTTGGGACCCTCTTTTGGATACTTTGGATCTTGCTAATGTATGGGGTAAATTGAGTGACCCAAACTCACCTTCTCCTCCTTTTGCTACTATTGTTGTTATGTAGCATCTTATTTTTTAATATTTTATAATCTAGACTCTAACTCTATTTGAACTCTAAAAGTGTGATTTTATACCCACCCCTAATTTTTTGTTTGTTTGTGAATATATATATTATTATTTTATAAATGTTATATAGACACCTATTCCTAAAAAGAGAGTTGAAAGTCTAAGGGGAAATAAAAATAAACAAAACTAAGCATGAAACACTTAACTTAAAAAAAACTCAAAAGTGAATGTATATACTATTATTTTATAAATGTTATATAGACCCCTATTCCTAAAAAGAGAGTTGAAAGTCTAAGGGGAAATAAAAATAAACAAAACTAGGCATGAAACACTTAACTTAAAAAAACTCAGTGATGGGAAAAAAATAATAATAAAAGTGGGCACGCAAAAATAAATAAACAGGGAACAAGGTAAGCGTGATGAAAGAACATATTTAATAATGGTAGGTGTTGTCAACGCTGGCTGTCATTTGCGATCATACAAGTGTATATGCATCGGAGTGAAAACAATCGTATGGTTTAGTTCAAGATCTGAAATTCTGGGCTGAGTCTGTCTGTTTTCTTTCTATCACTAATAAGCCTTCCTCTTCAGATCCAGCTTTAAGATGGACCAATACAAGCCCCCCACAACTAAACTTGTCTTCCAAAGCGGTAAGAGGTATCATGTCTTTCTAAGTTTCAGGGGAGAAGATGTAAGACAGACTCTGGTTGATCATCTCTTTGAAGCTCTCTCTGCAACAGGACTCAATGTCTTCTTAGACAGTGAAAAATTGGAGAGGGAGGAAATGATTGGGTTGAGCTTGGAAAAAGCAATTGAGGGCAGTGCCATACGCATTCCTATATTTTCCAAAGGCTATGCAGACTCAGCTTGGTGTCTCAAGGAGGCCACTGCAATGTTGAGCACCCCTGGCTTAATTATTCCTCTCTTTTATCATATGGATCCAACTCACGTTAGATACCCTGAAAGTGAGTCCAGCCCCTATAAGCAATCATTTCTCAAACATTATCGCCATTCAGATCGATGCCCAAGAGAAGAGATTGAGTGGTGGAAGCGTGCCCTCCTACAGATCTGTCCATGTCTGAACTTTTGTAGCTATTCAGTTCGATACCAAGGAGAAGAGATTGACCAGTGGAAGCAAGCGCTTTTCCAGATCTGTTCTCGGTCAGGGTGGTCCATGGATATAACTCAAGGGTAAGTAATAAGCTTCATTTCTTGCATGCTTTTCAATAGTTTTGGTTTATTATTTCATTGCTGCTGCTGGATAATGGATGACATATGTGTCTCCAATCAAATATAATGGGTTAGAATCTGTTCTTATAAAATGAAAGTAAAAGTAGGAATTTAATATTATATTAGTTATTAAGAAGGTTGTTTTTAGCAGTGTTAGAATTATGAGATGTTTTATTTGTATGCTTTTTAAATTAATCTTATCCATCTATATTTTATGAGTTAGATTCATCAAAATTCAATTTTTATAAGTTGGTTTATACAAATTCATCTTTTATGAGTTATTTATTCTATTTATGTGATTCTTATATAACCATTCATTTGAGTACTACTTTAATTCATACTTATTAATCATACTTTTTTTCAAGATAATTCAATTCTTATATAATCATTCATTTGAGTACTACTTTAACTCATACTTATTAATTATAATTTTTTTTCAAGATTAAGTTCACTTAACTTACTCTTTTATGTGAAAAACTTTCATCAATTGTTTTGACTTATGAATTATGTATTATAGAGTTCCATGATTTATAAGGCACAACACTCATTGAAGGTTTTATAAATGTAGTAGTAAATTAAGTGGACTTAATTTTGGGAAAAGCTTCATGATTAGATGTATTTGTATTAGAGTGAAATTGGGATGGATGATCTCTTGAGAAGTTCCAATGCTTCACTCATTTGAATATAACCTACATACATTTAGTACTAAATGAAATATTCATACTCATTACAAATGATTTTTTGTGAACAATTATTCATAAAATATGAATGAATAAGATTGACTTAACTAAAATGAATGTAATTTTTTCTCTAATTTTAATATTTACATTGTAAATTACATATTTTAAAATTTAAAGTAAAATAGCTTTTATTTTTATATTATAGCTTGTATAATGTTTTTTAAACTACTTAGAGATAAATTTGAATTATTTTTTTAAACAAAATATAATTTTAACTTTCTTTTATATTTTAATTTGATTAATTAATTTTCAAACAATAAATACTATCTATATTTTTACTTAATTTTTTAAATAAAATTTTCAAATAAATTTATTTAACTTTAAATTCTATTTTAAACTTATATTTAAAAAAATATAGTTTAGTTTTTTTTCTTCAATTTAAATATAAGAGCCACTTACAACCCTACCAAATAAAAGACACAACTAAAATAAAATGCTAAAACCTCTACAAGTCCATAAGAGTAAGAGAAACACAAAAAAAACCATAACCAAAGGTGAATTATTTAATTTTTAAATAATGGTTTAATCCTTCTAATTAATTTTAGACAGTAAATTTTGTATTGGTTATTAACATTTTACTTAAATATGACAAAAAATAGTAATAAGAATACTGGTTTTAGTATATTATAGAAAAGGTCCATTATGGATGGCCGCATCCTCTCCCATATCTCTCACCCAGACGATAATTTGAACTACTCTATGGCACTAACCTTGTCTTTTCCTATGTGTGAACTCATGGTTGATCTCACTATGGATGTCCCTGTTGTGGTTGTTGCATCTGGGATTACCTCATCTTTTGTGTTTGGAGCTATTGTTGGTGCTACTGTGGGTGAGTCTATGGTTTCCCCATTCTCTCGTGTGGGGTAGTATGTTTGTCCTCTGCCTTTTGTTGATGTCGTGAAGTCTAAGAGACTTGGGGAGGGTGTCATGCATCCTTTGCAATGTGCAAGGGGTGCTCCTATTGTTTCTCTTAGTAAGGAAGTTGCTGATAATATTGATTTTTATTCCAAGACTGCTCTTATTTGCAGATTTTTCCACTTGTGGCCTTCTCTTCTAGATTTTCACCTTTGGATCACTAACTGTTGGTCTCCTTTTGTTGATGGTTCGATGGAGATTTACCCTTCTGCATAGGTTTTTTTTGTTTTGGGTTTCAATTTGAGCTTGAGGAAAAACAAGCTATTTTAGATCATGGTTTATGGGTTTGGGATTCTCATTCCCTCTCCATAAGGCCTTGGGTTCATTCTTTTAACCCATTGAAGGAACCTTTAGATGTGGTGCCTATTTGGGTAAGATTTCCCTATCTTCCCTCACAGTTCTGGTGTCCCTCTGCCTATGAGGGCATTGGTAATGCTATTGGTAGATTTTTGAAAGTGGATAAGGCTTCAGAGAATTTTACTCATGCCTCATTTGCTAGGATTTTGGTGGAAGTTGATTTGTCGAAGGCTTTACATGGTGAAGTTGTGCTATAGATTAATGGTTGGTCTTGGTATCAGATTATGGATTACAAGGGTCTTCCTTTTCACTATAAACACTATTTTACTGTTGTTTGCTTGGCTCGTGACTATTCTAGAGGCTCCTGCCTTGTTTCTTCCTCTACCTGGTGGAAGAATTCACTCTTTGAACACTTAACAGTTTTCCCTACTATCAAATCTACTTCTTTTGATGATGATTCTAGGCCTCCTTCTCCTTTTGTGAGGTTTAATATGAGTGTTGAGGCAATTGCCACTCCTTCAGTGCAGGTTCATTCTGCTCCACCTGATTCAATTGTGGTGGTTATTATTCCTCTTCTGGATATTGTTGTGTGGTCTTTGGATATGGTTGTTCCTAATGTTGTTTGTGATGCCTCCCTTGAGGCCCCTATATTGGAAATGTTGTTGTAAATCTTGCTGCTTTCTAGCTCGGTCTTAAATAAGCCAAATCAGGCATCGCAATGGTTCTCTTGTTCGGCCACTCTAGAGGGAGTCTACCCTTCTCGATCAAAATTCTCACTGCTTTGATTCTCCTTTGACAATGGTTCATGAAAGCAGCTGCTATTTTTCAAGAATAGTAATGATTTCGCTTTTAACATGCCCTGCATGATTTTTCGTATTCAGCTCTCTGCTTTGAACAATTTCTCATTAAGTTTATTGTTTCTCGATTATCTTTTCTAGTAGCACTTCATTTAATTTGCCGATACTGAGTAGCCTTATCTTTGAGCTTCTAGTTGGCCGTGGTTTGGCTGAAATTTTGTTGAGTTGTTTGGTTTTGTTTTTCATTTTGTAAGTGTGGACTCGGCCTCCCTTTTTCCATCTAATAATTTTTTTACTTAAATATATTTCTTTTAGTAGTTAAATTGTTATTAAAATTTTAAATTTTATTTAATATTAAAAATTGTAAATTAGTAATATTTATTTTTAAATAAGTATTTATTTTATTTGTGAATTAAGTGAAATAGACTCTTTGATAATGATATCTCTTAGTATCTTTTACTTCAATTTTTTTAAAGATAGGTATGCATACATATATAATTTTATTTACTATTAAAAAGTATAAATTAACATATATATATTTTAAAACAAGTAGATATAAAAAAAATAGAGAAATATCATTATCAAGGTGTATTTTTAACTCAATTTGTGAATTATGTGAAATAGGTTCCTTGATAATCATATTTCTTAATATCTCTTAAACACCAAATTTTCTAAACATTAGTATGCTAGTAGTACTTACACACTTATTTGTGAGTAATATTACTCACATATATAAAAAATAATATTATTTACATATAAAATCACTTATATATCTATACATTATATGAGTAATAAATAATATATAAATTAAAAGTTATTTTATTTTATTTACATTATTTTTAATATCTGAGTGTGATATAAAGTTGGTTGAAGATCCATGAACCATTAGAAAACTAGTAATATGTCATAGACCAACCATATAGAAACAAAAATATCCATTCTAGCAAGAAATGAAACCAATATACTAACTAAAGGTCTATATCTATTATGTATAATAAGATATCCACAACCAACTATAACCCTTACTCAAAAATACCAAAAAACATAATGAAAAACCCACCAACCCTAATCTTCTAACCAAAAAATACTATAAATCTATAAAAATAGTCTATGAAGCATATAGGGGCCAAGAAAAATTATATAGGATATGAAGCATATAGGGGCCAAGGAATGTTTTTTATAAACCTTCATACTAGTAGGATCCACTAATTTAGAACCACTTGAACCCTCACTATTGTAACAATTAGAGAAATCAAGGATAGCCTCTATTAGAATTATAACACTCAAAATTTTCATTAATTCCTCCATCACCCATTATAGTAATTATTGGTACTATTTTAATCATGGAGGTTTTTTAGAATACACCAAAAAATACACCTTATCCTGTTCGATGACATCCTTGATGTTGTGAATATCATATGAGCTAACCACTAAAGAGCATCAAAGTACAAGATAATGAATGAGTGGAATTAAACATGTTCTAGTAACCTTGCATATAACCAATATCCATAAACATCATTTTCATGGAAGATTAAATATTGACATATGGAGCACCATCCATCTCCTTTGCTAAGTTTTTGATTTGCACCACCTAGTGCCTAACTTGAGGGTTCTTGATTTAATTATCTAGACATGCCATAATATTTTATAATAGTTCTTCCCCCAATACCCTTATCTTCCTCTTCTTTAGTAGATTTTTAACCATTTAAAATTTTCTTGCATATTCTTATCTCTTCCTTCCTAACACACTCTTCACACCAATTCATGAAGCTATTTTTGAGGAGTCTAACACTAGTACAATATAAAAAACTAGAGGTATTATGATGTTCCTTTACCTAGCTAATAAATTTGAAACCCTAAGGTATGACCAACATATTTCATTAATTTTCTACACTTCATAGCAATCTTGAATTTGACATCCCTCGCCACCACTCTAGCCCATTATTAGGAAATTAACCCATAACATCATTTTGAATAAAAAATAGACCATCTTTTGAGAAATTACTCTATCATCATACTTTAAAATCTCCCTCTCTAAATCTTGTATTCACACCTATGTTGCTTTCCTAGTTGGCTATTACAACACCCTTTCATCCAATATGAGTATATCAAGTTTCTTCAAACCAATATGCCATCTTTTCACATTTTCCAATGAAAAATTATAATTTCTGATTCTAATTATTCCCTTCTTTCATCTAGCACCTATAATTACTTTAGAATCACCTTCCACCCATAAATTCTTCCAAAATTTTCCTCTAGTTATGATCACCCCCATAGCATGGTCTTAGGTTCAGAAATATTGTTTGAATCCACATAGAATTCATACCCATACATAACAATTAGAACTCCTTCATTTCTAAAATCTCCTCTCCACTTAGATTTTCTCATATTTCCCTTCATTTCTCTATCAAAATGGAGTTTCATTCAACCAAGTTGAAGACATTGATAAGAATATTATAGGTCTTTACTGAAGGTATTCACCCTAAAATTCTTCAACCATATTAATCATGGTTAGGCCTTCACCCAACACTTATCCTTATTTGAAATATACCAATCATATTCCTTAAAACTATTTCCAATATTTAGAATGGTAGTTATCACTAGATCCTATTTTTTTTCCACCACTATCTCATTGTCTTGGAAGATCCTTCTATTTATTTCTAACAGAACATTCCAAATCAACATTTTTGGGAAAAAATTTCATATAATTTTTAGCCTCAGATGTTGATCTTCATTATAGACTAGCTAGATAGAAGGAAATAAATATTGGATAGAGTGATCCCAACTAACCCCCAACTATTTGGAAACTAATAAAATGCCTTCAAAGAAAAATTAAAATATAAAACTATGTGATTATTGTCTTTGGTATTCCTTCTACAAAACATGCACATAGAAGGACCAACCTTAAAAATTATTTGAAACCAATCCAAAGCTAAATCTTACCTCTTGTAGGTTACCCATAAACTACACTCACCTTAGATAGGTAGATCCATTTATCCATCTTATTTATAGGGAATGGTGGAGAGTCAACCCTTGATATGAAATTCCAATAAAAAACATTGATAAAAACTTAGTAACTATCATGCACACACCAACATATAGAATCCTCCCTATCTAAGGGAGAGATTGGTTTATTGGCAAGCCACACATGAAGGGTACAACATGTATCAATTAGCACATGGAGATAAAATATTTTATATGAAGGTATCCCTAATCTCATACTAGGGTGATCCCACAATATTGGTTTACAATTTTTGGCCAAACTGGACATTGGAATTTTTTTTCCAACTAAATCTTCACTTTTAGGCACCTATAGCGACTAAACCGTGAGGAATTTGAAGATGATGCAAACTAGTGATTTGTGAAATTTTGTCTATAGATTCTAAATATATTTTTTTCAAAAAATTTGGAATCAGATTGCACTTCTTTTTCAATCTCCTTTGAAAACTAGTTTTTTTAGTAAACAACATTTTTAAGGAGCGACACTCACCGAATAATGCATAACTTTTTTTCCATGCAGGATAAAATTCTAATTCTTTTGAATTTAGATTGGTAACTCTGATATCTAGTGCTTCCAATTGGTTATATAGTGTTTTATTGAATATTTTTTCCTTAATCAAGTTTCGAAGTCAAACCAATTACAATTTAGACATAGGCGGACCGTATAACGTGGAACTTTTTTTGTATGTATCAAAATTCTTTTTTTTTTTGTTGGATCAAGGACTTCAATATCTGGTGCACTCATATTTTTTAATTTCTTTTTGATAGTCTACTATTTTTCCACATGTGTAGAACAAAGAGCTTGATTTTTGGTGAAAAGCCTATGTTTAATAAAACTAAAAAAACAAATACATAATAAAACTAAAACATATTAAAATTATATTCGTTGGATAGCTCATTTTGAGGACTACCATCATCTAGTTGGGTCTGTGCAGTCTCTTCCATTTTCATCCTCAACCCAAGCTTCAAAGGGAAAAATTCTGATGTTTTTATGTGCCAGAGAGTGGAAAGGTGGGAAAAGGGGGTTCATTCAAATTAGGGGTTTCATTTGAATCCCCAAGGGTTTGCTCGAACTAGGGCTCATTCAAACCCCCTTTCAAAAAGGGTTTTCCTTTGTTTTTTTGGGTGGGAATGGTGGGAAGTTCATTGAATGGGCTCGCTCGAACCCTAGTTCCAACGAACCCTCTTTTGGTTCGTTCGAACCCCAAAAATGATTTTTTTTGCCATGGAGTCATTTTTTTCAAATTTTCCTTCCTCACTCCAATTGTAAACCAATTTTGTGGGTTCACCCACTTAGAATAATATTTAATTGAGCTACTAATTCTTTATTCAAAGTAGGATGCAAGTGGGAAAATGTTAATTTTTTTCTAGAGTGGAGCTCTCTAGCTAGCATTGTCATAAAAATAAAGTTCATCTACTCTAACTTATCTCCATCTAATATCTATACTAATGAATGTACAAAAAATTCACAATGAAATTTTAAATAATGTAACTAAGTGGAAGGGCATCCATTCGAAAAATAGATTAATATCCCATTCCTAAGGTACCTTGATTGTAGTACCCTACTTCATAACCTATCTGTTTCCTTATATATTCCAACACCACTTTGGATCCTAACAACTTATTTATTATTTTGCATTGCCTAAACACTAATCACCCTTCTTTTTGGGAGTTAAAAAAAATCCTATTTGAATAAAATATACTTTTGACTAGAATCACTAGCATACCAAAAATCATTGCATTAAGAGGACTCCAAATTATAGACCACTTTATTAGGGATTGAAATATTTTTGTGTTAAGAGGGATAAATGCTTTTGACCCAGAGCTATGAACCAGTGAGGTCACAAATGGGGGACCTAATCCCCAACATAAACAATCAACAATTACACCCCAATGGGTTCTGAACCTTGATGGAAAGAACAAAAACACAACTTAACCATCACACCATACCACTATTAGCATTAGGGATTGAAACATTAACATTACATATGTTGGAATAAAATCTAGGGAGAAATTGACTATTATAAGTATATTTGTTAGGGATAACCACCTTCCTTTCAAAGAAGATAAATTTCCCTATACTCAATCCATATACAAAATTTTCATTCAATCTCTAAAGCTCTCTTGTGTATCCATGACTTCCCCAAATACTTCCTAGGGATCTTCTCAACTATAAACTCAAGGATCCTATAAACCTCAAGACTTTCCAGATAATGATATTTAAGAAAGAATATCATATATTGATTAGTATTGAACCTTTTTCCCACTACCTTCTCATATTGGAGAAAACTATTCTTTAAAACTCTACATTTGTTCTAGTAGTGACCTCACCAAAAAGAAGTGTGTCATCCATAAATTATATATGGGTGATAATTATAATTCATCTAGACACTTAGAGTCCTCTCAAGTTCCCCTTTGTGACTTTATCCTTCAACACCTTATGCAGAACCTCTACAAAAAATTATGAATAAGAAAGGAGAGAGTTGATAACATTGTCTTAGACCATATTGAGAATTGAATGATTTAGCGGAGGAGACGTTGATACCTAAGGGGTAATAAATAGAGGATATACATCAATATTTCCATTTGCACCAATCTTCATAGAACCTAAAATTTTTCATAACATTGATAAGAAAATTCTAGTAGATTATATTGAATTCCTTATTCATGTATAAATTAGTGATTATTCCCTCCTTCTTCTTGTACTTTATGGAGTATATAGTTTCATCAATGATAATAATTCCATCCAAATTCATATCTACTATTGAAGAATCTAGATTGCTCCTAAGAGATGAAATTATCCATGCACTCCTTGCGTCTTCTTTACATGCTTTTGGTAAAAAAATTATGTATTGTATTGCCAAATATAATAGGTCTATATTCATCAAAGAATTTGGGGTCCTTGTTCTTAGGAATGAGAAAAAAGGGTAAAGTTTACTCCCTCATCACAAATTTTTTAGTCCTATATTATTTTTTAGCCTTCTACATATCCTCTCCCACTGCACTCTTATTTAAATTAAAAATAATTTCACTTAAAACTCATCCAAATGTGAAGCCTTCCTTGAAACAAGTGAGAAATTTTCTTGTTTGATCTCCTCCAAAGAGAATTATTTCATTATTTCATTTATTTTTGGCTTCATTAACAAGATTAGCTATGTTGTTTAGCATCATCTCTTTGGTGTTCAAGTATTCCTAAGGAGAAAAATTCAATATCTATATTATAATTTAATTTGAAGTCTTCTTTCTATATAACCTCTATATCCTCCACCAAATTTCTTGAGGGGAGCTAGATTCTCACAATATTATTAGTCTGTCTTCTAATATTGGTGAAGATATGAAAGAACATTATGTTTTTTTCTCCCTTCTTAAGTCATTTCACCTAGTATTTTTCTACCAAAAAATATCTTCCATCCTCAAAATTCTATTAAATTTTTCTATTAAAGTGTTATTTGTGGCTCTTAACTCCTTGGAAAAACCTAAATTTGAGATTTTGGCCTCAAAAAATTATAAATCTAATTCCAAAGGATTCTTCTTTGCAAAGAGGTTGCCCATGATTTTCCTATTCATCCTTTCACTTTGATCTTAATCTTAACTAATTTATCTGTGGAGTTTATATATCTTGCAACCTATAATGTGCACCTTCCACCACTCTTCTAGTTCCCTATGAAATTTAGGGTGTTCATACCAAAAATTCTACATCTCAAAGGGGGAGCCTAAGGGTTTCTTATTTCTATGTATGACAATTCCTACCCATTAATGATTAGATCCACCAAACTGGATAAATTTTGAGCTAGAGAAGATAGGGTCCAACATCCATTCTAAATTCACAAGAAACTATTCAATATATAAATAATATTTTTCTCCCTATTGTGCCTGTTGTTCCATGTAAACCACCCAAATTTGGAGGGAATGTGGACCAATGAAAGGTCTCCATAAAAGAACATAAACGAAATAAAAATATAATACACCACCTTACTTGCACATTTCTTTTAATTTGGGCTGAGAGTAACATTGAAATCCTCTTCAAGGAACCAACTAGCTCCCTTTTCCACTTATATAAAATCCTTCAATTCCTCCCATGACATTATTTGATCTAATTTATAATTAAGGCCATGTACATTGATTATCATAAATATATCTTTCTTTTGGAGCACCTTTAATTTCATAGTGAAAGAAAAATTATGTCTAGGAAACATATGAGAGTGCTAAAAAACAACTTCAAGTTACACATAATAGCCAATCCTCCTATAGTACCTTCAACATCCACCATCATTCCTTCCCCACCCTTCTAGAGATCAGAATAAAATCCAAAAATTATTTACCTTCCATTTTAGTTTTTTGTATCAAAATAATGTTTGATGCCTCCATTTCAAAAAGCCATTTGATAAAATGATGTTTATAAGGGCAATTTTTAAACCATTGTATGTTCTATCTTACCACTTTCATGACTTCATGTTGGTAACGTAGTTCTCAAATCTAGTTTTGACAAACTTCCTCATGGATGCCATATTCTCTTTTTTCAAATCATCTAATGCCTTATGTTTATCTTTACCAAACTTCATCTTCTTCCATTTTGCATTATATCCTTCTAAATCCACTAAGTTGAAAATATATAATCTTAGGTCGAGCCATTTATCCTACCACACCTTGTAGCTACACTCCATTCAATTAAGGTCTCTTTATCTTGACGTGATTGCTTGGGGGATTTTTCCTTACTTTCAATAAGATTGAGATCTCTTTCTAGCTCTTTCATCTTTCTTAGAGGGACCAATTCCACAATTTATCTTTGTTCCATCTCTATATATTGGGAAACATGTTCTCAACCTATTTAAGCACATGAATTTCAAGGGGAACATCCTTGTCTCCATTGGTCACCTTATCTTCGGTAGGAGAGGTAAGGTGAAATTTATCCTCAACATCCATTTTCACTCCATATTTAATTTCCCCTCTTTGTGGATGGATAGATATCTAGTTGTGTGACCAATATTTAAGTATCTAAAAAATATAATTGGGAGGCATTACTAATTATATTATTAATTTTATTCCCCTTGGATATAGATAAATTTTATAGAATGTATGATTAGCTTTCTTAAATTTATCTTGACACAAATTCTAGTGTATGAGGCCAATTGTTTACCAAAGGCAACATTTGAACTACAAACATAGGATCCTAGGTGTCACCAATAAATTTGAAAACATCTTTGGATCATAGTTCTTGCTGTATTTTATACAATCTTATCCAAAGAGGGGAATCCTAGATCAATTAACATGTAGACCAAAACCACGGGACCAAGCCCAAATACATATAAGCTTGTATTCCTCATGAAATAAGGGTAACCTTTAAGAATATTATCTCTCTTAAATTTAGATTGGAAAAGACTTAAAAAACTTAAACTATGGAAGAAATCTTACACTAATACATTTGACTGCAAAATATGACGAAACTGTTCGATGAAATATGTAAAATTCGATGTTCGTCGGGTGCTTGTAAAATTTGATGTGTAATTTCCATTTTTTTGAAAGTTTATTCCCGACGTTCATCAAAATTTCGACGAACCCCAGGTTCGTCGAAATGTCGGCTATTATTTTCATCAAATTTTTGACAAACATGAAAAATTAAAAAAATCAAATTGTGGCCGACATAAAGAAAAGTGAGTTCACGCCTGATTTATTGCGACAATGTTTTGCTCTACTTGAGACAATTTGTGGAGAACTAAGGATGATTTTCCTTTGAAAAAATCATCAGAAAAAAAATTCAAGAAGATATCGCCAAGTTGAGGGTAGTCATTGTCTTTTTGCAGAATTCAGTTGTGAAGTCAGATTTGTAGTTCCAGGTTTGAAAATCACATTTTAAAGCAACATCTCATCAGATTTCATTTTTAGACTTGTGCATTTTAAGAATTTCATTTCCAAATTTTGTTGTGTGGAATCACCATAAGATCACAAACAAGGAACAAATTCTTGTGATTGTAATTATGTGATCCATAACTCTTTTGGTCATGTGGCACAGTTGTGCTATAACAAATACAAGATGCATTCATGTGTGACCCAAGTTTAATGTGGCTATGTTGTGATAGAAATGGAGGCACTCATATAATGTAGTTAATTAAGGTTGTATAATATAGGTGTCAATCATCATTAGGTGCATTTAGGTCCCAAGTTTAACAGATGATGTAATTATAGCATGATCGAAGAGTGATTACCTCTTGCTGCAATAAAGAGTCTATAACTCTAGTTGATATGCAGAGTGGTTGTGTTATAACAATTATGTAGTGCATTCAAGCACAACCCATGTTTAATGGGCTATTCTAGAGAGTGATCAAGATTTTCTAAACCTATGAATGTTACTTGACATATATTTGCATAATCTCAAATTCCTTGAGAGCATTTTGAGGTATCAATATATCCTATATAGGGTTTAGAATGATTTCTAATTAAAAAATAAATAAAATGATGTATTTCCCCGTAATTAGGATAATGTGGAGATCTCCCACCGCCTCTCAGCACACTATCCGCCGGTAATCGTATTCATTACTCCAACTACTAGGTTTGCATGTGACATCTTTTAATATCTTCATGACCGGCTTTAAATAGATCTCGCCTTGCTTTAATCCTTTTCATGGTAACCCTTGAGTTCCATGCTAATCCACCTTCACCTTCTAAGAACGCCGTCTTAGTTAGACCGCATAGTATGCATATAAAGCCAGTCCTTTCATACCGCCATTGTTCCAAACCACCACTCAATCGCCTTGCTTAAATAAGTACAATAGCATGTTTTAAAATCATGGTTGCTAGTGATTGACCATTAAGCTCACCACTTTCATCATGAAGATACAATGAGATTTTTGTCTTCAAACTCAAGGCATTATGGAAGATAACATTATGAATTGTTTGTTGTGTACGATTCGATTTTCTTGCACATTTACTACTTTGATAACTTCCTTTAAGACTGGGTATTGCACCATCAACTGCAATCTCAAACAGCTCACTCACTATCACTTGAAGATTCCTTTCATAAGCATCCTTCTATAAAATCAAACTATTCCCTATAGACTGCCTACTTACTACAAGGGACTCATTGTTTCATGGTATTGTAGTTCTTAAGATCCTTCAACCTTATCGGTTAATTACTTGACACCCATAAGGTATATTATTCACTATTTTCCCATCTTTGTGACCCCTCAAAACACCGCTTCAAACATGCAATCCACTCACTTCCATTATACACACATTGGCTAAAGAAACAATTGGTTCCATGATTACCATCACATTTCCATTTGGATACCATTCCTAATTGCATTTCTTTTGTCTAACACTCACCAGCATTTGAAATCTCTTTAAGGTCGTAGGGGGTAAGGAAACTCACCTGCTAAAAACTTCCACTTTACTATGCAAGGTTTGTGCTTTATTATCTTGTCATCGCTAGGCTCATTTTTTAATCAGCTACATATCAAGTGATCACATATTCTTCTTATCAGATTGCATTTACAAATGTCTAGTTGCCATAGTAAGCTTGTTATTGGCTACAATTTTAGACGTAAGATGTTGTTATACCTACAATGTCTCAATCTTTATGGTATTGTAACCTCACTAATCCACTATAGTTATTGTTTATGTTTCTACGGAAGCTTAGGGTTTGTACCCTAATCATGCTCTTACCAATGCTTCTGTTGTTTTTTATTAGGGCTCTCTCAATGTTGAGGGCCCTAGGGATAAGCTCGTCATAAGAAGTGACACATTGCATCTTTAACTAAAAGGATAAATCCATATTGACATTAGCAATGATGATTCCGACTTGTTGCTCCTTAGGAATGGGTCACTTACTCTTACTAGCTCGCTACCTCCATTGTTGTAGGAAGTTTGTGATCAAGTTCAATATTCTGATTTTAGGAGTCTTACCGGTTGGAAATCATAGTAAAATCAGAATTTAATGCTTGGAATTAAAGTATTGTAAAGTGTTTCTGGGTCATTAACTTCAGAATTATCTTCTCTTTGAAAGGGGTGGCTGCACCAAATTTTGTTGGTGTAAACATCAGAATTATTAGACTAAAGTTCTATCTATGAATAAAATGGGAGTGTGAGTTTGATATTTTTAAAGATCTGCACAGTCAAGCTTGGTAAAGAAAAATCATGTCCGATAATATTAGTCTAGAACAAAATGAGGAGACACTTGATAGGTTGTGGGATAGATTGAAAAGAAAGGGTGATGGGAAATGTTATTGTCCTTGCAATAATTGCAAGGGCTTAAAGACAAGACGACTTTTAATCACAACAGCCGAGAAACATTGTAGGCAGCATGGTCACATTGAAGGGGGGCATGATTATCGTCCATTGGTAATTTGTTCATTATATGTGTTTATATTGATTGGAATTTGTAAATGTTTATATTGTTTTAACATTATATATATATATATATATATAATCACTTGATCATGATCATGGTTTATTTGTGTCTATCATTATTATAAAGGTGGGGTGCCCTAGGGTAGATGATATGGATTATCATGACCCGAAGAATGTGGTTTTGCAAGCGGATGAACATGGAGATGTGAATATCGAAGATGAAGTTAATGATCCTATGGAAGAAGATGATCATGCGCTAGAAAACACAATTGAAGATGATGGTACAAATACATTGATCCATGCCACATTTTGTGGTAGAGTTGATCATGATGATCAAGATGACTTTGATGATGTTCATGATGTACCAGTACTTGAAAAGGCATACGAGCCCCTTTATGAAGGCTCTGAAACAACTCTTCTCCCTGTTGTATTGTTGCTATTGAACTTTAAGGTTATGAATGGTTTATCAAACATAGCAATCTCACGGATGTTAAGGTATGTCATATATGTCATCTTTTTTCATCTATTTTAATTGTTGTTAGTTCATCACTAGTAAATAAAGGATGAAATATGTACCATTAATATTCTTTATATGAAAAAATTATTTTTTGTTGTAGATCGATTGGTGAATTTTTGTTACCACCATCAAATATTTTACCTCACTCATACCAAGATTTACGTGCCATTATGAAAGATATCGGAATGGAGTATCAAGTCATAGATGCATGTCCCAATGATCATATTATATATCATAAACAACAAGAATTTCAAAATGCACGCCCGTGTAATGTCATAATGTAGATATCGCAATAGATCAACTAACAAAAAGGTGCCTCACAAGGTTCTTCATTATATTCCTATTATTCTACATATGCAACGATTATTTAGGTGCGAAAGCTTAGGGCAATTTATGGATTACCATGCACAGAATAGAAGTGGGGATGATATTCTTCGAATGCCTACGGATGGTTCTGCATTTAGGGACATGGAGGAAAAATAGCCACACTTTAAAGAAAAACCTCGTAATCTCAGGCTTTCATTGGGAGCGGATGGTGTCAATCTATTTGGAGAGCTGAGATCTATTTACTCAGTGTGGCCTATTTTTGTTATCAACAATAACATTCCTCCATGGATGTCAATAAAGAGGGAGCACATAATGTTGTCAATGATTGTTCCAGGTATTTGTTTACATCAATTTTCTTTAACGTAGTAGCATCTCATTTGTCTTATTTGTTGCATAATGACTTATATTTTTTTCATTCAATAGTCATGTACATTAATTTCTATATATTGCAGTAAAATGGTTATAATAATTATGTAATGTTTATGTTCATTCAACTAGGTAAGTACCAAGTTAAAGATATGAATGTATATATCGAGCCTCTTATCGACAAGTTACTAAAGTTATGGAATGGTGTCACTATGTATGATGTCTCTAGACCAATAGGACAAAGACAATTTCAATTCCATGCAATGCTTATATGGACAATTCATGATGCCCCAGGGCTAACAAATTTTTGTGGTATGTTATAACGTTCGACTGCACTTTAACAATATTTAATTTGATGAAGTAGATATCATGCATGTTTTTAAAATAATCTATTCATTATATATACTTAAAAAAATTGACATATTTAATCCAATTATATATCATCTTGCAGGTCTTCAAACAAAAGGAAAATTTGCATGTCC
>VDFB02282430.1:0-75633 GCA_007258455.2 Sequoia sempervirens | reverse complement strand
GAGATCTCTCTTGAAGAAATTGAAAATGTCATTAAGGAGCTTAATAATGACAAGGCCCCTAGCCCGGACGGGCTGCCTGTTGAGTTCTACAAGGCCAATATAGATTGGATTTGCAATGACCTGCTGGATATTTACTCCGAGGCCATTGCTACGGGTTCCTTGGGATCTTCTATTAACAGGGGAATTATCAAACAGCTCCCCAAGGATGGGGACAAAGCGCTCATCAAGAACTGGAGACCTATTACTCTCCTCAATGTTTCCTACAAAATTTTTGCCAAAATTCTGGCCCTCAGGATTAAAGATATTCTGCCCAAGTTTGTGTGCCCTACTCAAACGGGTTTTATAAAAGGGAGATATATCCTGGAAAATTTGATTATCGGCTGGGAAGCCATGAGTTGGACCCGTGTCTCTAAACAGGACTCTGTCATGTTCCTTCTGGACTTCAAGAAAGCTTACGACATAGTGGAGTGGAATTTCATTTCCATGATGCTCAAAGCCTTTGGTTTCCCCAGTATTTTCTGCAATTATGTGAAAATTCTTTTCAAAGATGCCTTTGCGCAGGTCGATGTGAATGGCTACCTTACTGACTCTTTTCCTCTTGAAAGATCCATCAGACAGGGGTGCCCCTTGGCCCCTGCCCTGTTTGTGATCGCTTCTGAAGCCCTCTATTACCTCCTTAGAGATAATTCTGTCTCCCCGGCTGTCAAAGGTATATCTCTTCCCAATGACAGTGAGCTCATTAACTGCCAGTTCGCGGACGACACCGCAATCTTCCTTGAGGCTACGGCTGACAACTTCGAAACCCTTTATCACAAACTCAGCATTTTCTGCAAAATCTCGGGCACCCGCCTCTCCCACCTTAAGTCTGTCTGCCTTGGGTGGGTTGAGCAGCCACCCATCTGGTTCAAGAGCTATAACTTTCAATGGGGTGGCCCTAACAAGATAGTGAGGTATCTTGGTATTCCCTTCTCCATCGACCCCTCCCTTAAAGATATTTGGTTCTGGGTCAAAGACAAGATTGTGAAGAAGCTCCATAAGTGGCATAACAGGGCCCTGTCGCTGGCCGGCAGAGTGCAGGTTTGCCAGAAAATTTTTTCATCTTTTAATATCTATTACTCCTCAGCTTGGATGTTCAGTAACTATCAAATCTATGAAATCCAAAAAGAGATTAGGAAGTTTCTCTGGTCTGATGGCAAAGGAAAGAACAAAATGCATGCGGTCAAGTGGGAATGGTGTCACACCAACAAACTCCTTGGGGGGCTTGGCTTGAAGGATCTTAAGCTCCAGGGGATTGCCCTGGCCGCCAAGTGGATCTTCCACTCTCTTGATGGTGATGATCCCTGGAAGGTCTTGGTTAGAAATAACATTGAGAGAGGTATCCCCAAGATAGCTAAGTCTTGGAAGAATCTTCCTTTTAATGATCTTGTCCTTGGTGATTTTCCCGTGAATGTGCAAGGATCTGCTATTTTTAGATCCATCTGGAAAGCCTGGAAATTTGTGAAATGTTTTATAACTAACAGGTCCTTCCATGATGATGCCCATCTTTATGGTGAAAGGTCCATTTGGTGGAACCTGAATTACTCTGGCAAGCCCCTCGCCCTCTCTCAGGGCTGCTCGGCTAAGCAATGGAACAGCAAAGGCATCTCCCAATTGGCTGATTTATTTGAGCATGACAGATTAATAGACTGGGAGGTTCTCAGTAACAAATTTAACCTTCCCAGCTCCCAGAAGAAAATGTACAGTATGATCCGCAAAGCCACCAAAAATCTCCCGACCTCCTGTCAAATTGACTCCCACAGATTTTTAAGCATCAAGTGGCCTGATGGGACTGTGCTTAACAAAATCAAAGCCAAAAACATTTATAACACTATTGGGCATTCTAAGGCCGTTATAGATCACATTAACAAGGTCTGGTACTCTTCTTTAGACACCCGTGCGTGGAAGAACTTGTTTGAAAATCTTTGGAAAGGTCCTACTGAACCTAAGATTAAATGTTTTAACTGGCTGGTTATTCTTGATAGACTCCCTATCAGAAAAGATCCCCTTGGTACTGATGTTTGTCCCATGTGTAGGTTACCCGAGACTGGTAGACACATTATTTTTTACTGCATTTTTGCTAAAGAGATTTGGCTGATGTTTGGCATTATGTATCCTTCTCTCTTTAACATCTTTGAGATTATTACCGGGCATATCGTTGGCTTGAAGCATGATACTAATTTATTTTGGAAAATCCTCTCCTCAGGGATTTTGTGGCAAATCTGGAAATGTAGAAATGAAGAGAGATTTCAGAGTAATCCCAGAATTCTTACTAAGTCTTTTCGAAAACTCATCTACCTTAAAAAAAATTTGTAGGTCCGCACTACTATGTTGATTGAAAAAGAGAAGCTCAAAAGGTTCCTCAAAAATGGCTCCGCCACGTTCTTCATATACGAGATGCAAGGAGGTTATGCTTGGAGGTAGACTATGGACAATCTGTAGCTCTTTGAGAAAACATGCAAGATCCTGACCCAAGAAGTGAAGAACAACAGGAAAGTTAACAAGGAACAGGTCTTGATGTTGGCTCAGATTCAGGAGACCAAGCACATTGCCTGGATGGAAGGCGCCTTGGGTTGGGTGGCTTGGGTTGATAGCATCGATGTAACTTTATGCTAGTGGCTGCTATGTTTTGTATCAGCTTCTCTTCGTGCTGTGCATAGGTTGTATATATATTTTTTGTACTACTGTTCTCTGTGTGCTCTTGATGTGAGGCCTTGCCTCTCTTGAGCCGTACTTTTCGTTCCCTGGTGATGCCTTGGGGCTTATGTTTTTGATCTCTCTATATATAATATAAAAAATATGAAACCATTATTTAAATTTTATAAAATCATGGGATGTTAGCATGTCACATGAACACCCATGCATAACACTAGCTTATAAGAGATAAAACTGAAATTTAGTAAAATAAAAAGTCAAGCCTAAGCCAAAATGATCCCTCATTTTTTGTGGGAATGGACACTAAGAGAAGGATAATTAATAGTTTCAAAATTATAAGGTATAATTTTTTTTATATTACTAGTTAGGGTTTGGCCTTGATTTAAGACATCTAAAAATTTAAGCAATAGATAGCTAGCAAAGCAATCGATTTAATTTTTATTTTAGAATAAGGATATGCTTTCCTTATTGAAGGAATTAAATATAATCATGGGAGATCTAATTTTACAATAGCAAGGGGTCTCATTTTGAAAAATAATATTATGATCTTGTACCCATGTCAGATCCCTACTAAATTTAATTTAAATATTTTTTTGGGTAATGTGAAATTTTAAATTAAAAATTTGATATTTTTGAAAGTGGTGAGATTGATAGATAGTGGGATGAAGGTAAAAAATAGAAATAAAAAGTGGTATATATTTATAATGTTCTTTCTCATAACTATACTTTGTTTAAGTAATCCTTGGTTTCAACTTGATAGCATGTCATTTTTTTATATTAGAGGAAACTTATTTACCACCCTTGTAAATGGATTTACTTGGTTGTTTTTAGTTTATGTAGATTGTTTTAGTTCTTAAAATATTTTCTCAATATTTTAAAGTGTGTGAAAAAATATATATTTAATTAAAAATTTGGCACATCCTATTGTGTATGGTTTAAGATGTGTAAGCATCAATGAAATATCAATATTGTGAAATAAAAATAAAAATAGTCTAGTTTTAAATTCATATAAAAAGTTTTGATAAATTTTAATAAATATCTAAATATTGTGGGAATTGAATCATTCATATTTGTGCTTTCTTTTCCAAAAAAAACCATAAACAATGACAAAATCATAAGGAAAAAACATTTTGATTGTATATAAAAATTCAAAAGACAAAAACAAAATGAAATGGATGCAAAAAATAGTTAATTTCATATACATGCTCAAAATGAATAGTTTTATCTAAATGGTTTTACAAAGGAAATTGAGTTAAACTATAATTTATTAACAAGTAAAAAGTATTATTGTGGTATGTTAAGAGATTACATCATGAATTAAATGATAGTAGCTTACCCTAGGGAAAAACTTATACATCTTTGCAAAAAATAATTAAACAAGATCTTGTTGGGCTCCTCTTTCTTTTCACACTAAATGAAAATAATAGCATATATCTCTTAAAAATCTATATAAAAAATAGAAATAACTAGTATTCTTGCAATGTGTCTATTTTAAATCAATTTTTCACATATAAGTCTAATAGGTGCCTAAAAATATATCTTTAAACATATTTAATATACATTTTTAAAAGACATATATGCTACGTATATCTTTAATTATAATCATGATCTCAACCTAATTTTAACCCTAACACTAAATTAAAATTAGGATTACAATTAGAGTTCAAATTAAGATATAATAAGTTGATAGTGACATTGTGTGATGGTTAAGTCATGTTGATATTTTTGCCATCAAGATTTAAAATCCATTGGAGTATAATTGTTAAGGATTTATATTGGGATGAGATCCCCCAGTTGTGACCTCAAAGATTCATAGCTCTAAGTCAATACTTATACTCCTTTAAAAAAATTAAGATATAATAAAAAAAATATCAATTGCAAAATTAATTAACCTACTAAATTTTAAAAAATATATATTATTAATATCATTTATTTTTTAAAATAATATATGACAACTTTAAAAAATAAAAATTTATTTAATATTCAATTTTAAAAATAAAATCATTTTTTAATAAATTTATATTTTTTATATTTTTTAACTAGTATAAAATTAAGTAAAAATAAGCATAAAATATAAATATTAAATAATAATAATAATATACTGCAATTTATAAACATAAAACTTTACCGTTAAATAAATAGTTTTTCTTTATTATATTATAACACCTATTTTTTATGCAATGTACGTGAAGCATCCAAAGAAGGAAGTAGGTAATCGGGGATAAAAAGTTGTTAAAAAACAAAAGTTTGATGTGATGGCTATAAACAGCGTAACAGCAACACACACGCGAGCAAACGACAAAACAAAGAAGGGAAAGACTTTTGACCAGGTCAGAGCTTAGTGTGTGATACTTAAGCCTAGCCCGAAGGCATAAAACTATAGTTGCTCTTGGAAAAAGAGCTAGATGGATAACCGCTTCTGCCATTTCCTCCTTGAACTATAGTTTTCCCTTCCGACCCCACCGTTGTCTTTGAGCAGGCATTTGATAGACTCAAGCTCATCGTAGATGATTTCTGAATCCTCTCAGTAAAATGCAAGATGATTTCCAAATAGACTAATGATATCTCTTGAAAAATCTTCGTAATTAGCACGGAAGTGAGACAATCTACATGTTGTATAATCTTTGCCATTGTTTCCTAACTCAGTAATATCTTTTGGCAGTTTTCACACCACTTGACAGTAAAATGCAACTGTCAAGGCGACTATCAACCTTGTTATCATTGGCCATGGTCAAGCTCTTTGTAATTTTTTACAAATTAGCTAACCACGTAACTTAATTAATTGACTTTCGATGAAAGCCGAATGGCGCTGTTATCTGCTTGGAGATGAAAATTTAAGATAAATCTCTCGTAGCTTCTGTGAAAAATGGGACCAAACTGGGACCCGCGGGTATTGTACATTTCGAAGAAGTTTTGACGTTTCTCATTCTTCTGTCACAATTGATAATGTTGGAGAGAAGCTTTTATGCTATCACGTTGACTTGTTCCTAAGGCAATTATTGGTATTACATTAGTACTATACTAGTATACCTATCTTTATATCAAATCTATGTAAATAACGCCGAAAGATATATTCTTGCAAATGTGAATTTATAGTCAAATAAAGATTGGTATATTACAAATGTGAATTTATACTCAAAAAACATTATGGGATTTTTTTGCATCACTGCAACACATAATCCAATTTATTCTACCAAATACTATTGGAATATCAAAAATCATTGTGAAGTGTACTTTTACCTAGGTTTTACTACATGCATACCATGTCATTCTTTTTTATTTTTCTCCCTCATAGAAACACTTACTTCTTTTTTCAATAATCTCAACTTTCTTACTGAAGAGTGAGACAACATTTAGGAATTAGTTTTCTAGCTTATGGGGACAATAGACAGCTTGATACCAATTCTCCCAGCAATTTCTTTATTCCTTTGAATTATGATCTTCAGGCCATCAAGTATCAGTTGCTTGTGGTAAATACACTCATATCACTTTCTTACATTGCCCTCTCAATATCATGTGATTTTCATATAGGAATTAACCGGTTGCATTGGACATCATGTTAATATAGTTGAGACTTTAAGCCATTTCAAATACATTTCTCCTCCCAATCCTTATGTAGGGTCCAACGTCATTTATTTCATTAGATACCTTGTATAATTTATTTCCACACCATCCATTTGTTTTCCTACTAGGAGCTTTTTTCTTTTTTGAATCCACAGTCTGATGGAGTGGTTTTAAATTTAAGCACCATAGCAACATAAACTCTTTTCTTGACATGGTTCTCTGCCTTAAGGGCTTTAGATGGAGAAGGTCCCTCCCATTTCTCCATTTTATTTACTCTTTTTTCTTACAAAGGGAATATTATTGACATAATAAAAAACAAAAAAAACTAAATTTTAATAATCTTAATCTACCTAGACAAAAATGAATAGTTAATATAAAAAACCCTATAATATCCTATTAAAAATAAAAATAATAAAAATGATAAAAACCCAACAATATACCTTATATTTTGAAATATGCCAACCAATTTTTTTCTTGATTTTAATGGCAATTACAATGCAACACGCACTCGTTAAGGTTAGCTCCAAACCAAAACGATGAGGTAAAGTAACTCTAACCAATAATGCACACTAAAACCACTAAAGGAAGAGGGGTGGGCATACGGTCAAAGGATCCCTAGGATCTAAATAACTCAACAACTGGAATTGCTTACAACTAGAAGTATAAAATAAACTCAACGCCAAGAATGTGCACACAAGATCCCTTTGAAGGTGAGGTGCTAACATATGGTAGAGTACTCATTACAAATTGAAATCAACTTAGGCAGATAACCAACCATGGAATTTTTTCAAACTAAACTAATTCATTCGTTGCGGCAGGCATCCACTCTTGAGTGGGGATTCTCCACTTTTTTAGTGGGTACAATGAGAGTTACAAAGTTAATTCTCCACACTGGCGGTAAACCATCCAAGGGTAATTAATTTTTGCTTTAGAAATTACAAGTAAGTGCAACAATAACAAATGGTTGGATTAGTACTACTAATGCACAACCTTACAATCAAAAAACTCTGCAATTTACTAGTATTACAATGATAAAACAATGCCAATATGTGAAGAATGATTCTCTCAAATTACAAAGCTCTCAAACACTGAAAATGAAGCTAAAATCTGATCTTATTGAAGTCTGATAATAAAAACTAGCAAACTGAAATTGTAAACCAGCAACCTGTGACTCAATGAAATGCTCATAACTTTACCAAATTACCTCTGAATTAAACGCAATCAATTGCAGATGCTTTCTAGGAGGTTGGTGCCCAAAATCATACCATAAATCTGCATCAAAGCTCAAGATATATTTCTTGCACGAATTCCAAAGCTCTCATTAAAAGGTACGGCCCTCAAGAGGGGTGATTTCACTTGGAAAAATCAAAAACTTTGAATTAAAATCTAAAAACCTTTAATTATGGTCGCCATAGTCATAGAATTGCAATGATCAAATACCCATAACCAAATTAAATTCACACCAAAAGTTGTAAATGAAAAACACCTTCAACTATGTATACACCAACGACATTTAAAACTGAAATTCTCACCAAAATTCACCAATTTTGAAGCACAATCTGCTAGTCTGATTGAGAAGTAGCAAAAAGACCAACTAGGTGTTGTCTTTCAAACACGAAATTGGATTGGAACTAGGAGGTATGCATCCCTCGAAGTAGAAAGACTTCTATAAGTTGTCTCATCAACTAATTCAACACCATCATTCCTACTCAACACAACTCCATGAGCACTTGGAGTGGAGTATGGTTTACAATCAACCATGTCAAACTTCTTCAACATATATTTTGCATATTTGGTTTGGCAAATAAAAATTTCATTCTGACATTGATAAACCTCCATTCCTAAAAAATATTTCATGAGACCAAGATCTTTTATTTCAAATTCTTTCATCATAGCAATTTTGAACTCATCTTTCATCTTAGAACTACTACCCATATACAAAAAATCATCAGTATACAAACTTATAATAAGAATATCATTACCTTCTTGTTTGTAGTAAAGGGTAGGTTCACTCTTACTTCTCTTGAAGCCATTCTCCTGAAAGTATCCATCAATCCTTGCATACCATGCTCTTGGTGCTTGCTTGAGGCCATACAAAGCCTTCTTCAATTTGTAGACATGATTCTCTTTTCCTTCCACTTGAAAACCTTGTGGTTGTTCCACATATACTTCCTCTTCTAAGTACCCATTCAAGAAGGCACTTTTCACATCCATATGATGTATGCTCCAATTCCTTTGAGCTGCTAATGAAATCAACATTCAGATGGTCTCTTGTCTTGCAATTGGTGCAAATTTCTCTTCATAATCAATCCCATACTTTTGTGTGAAGCCTCTAGCAACTAATCTTGCCTTATGCCTTTCAACACTTCCATCACTGTTATGCTTAGTCTTGTAGATCCATTTGGTTCCAATCTTCTTCTTGTCATGTGGAAGTTCTGTAAGTTCCCAAGTATCATTTCTATGAATGGAATCCATCTCTTCTTACATTGCTTGCATCCAAACCTCATTAGTACATGCTTCTTCAAAACATGATGGTTCAAAATCAGCCTTGGTAAATGTTAAAATAAATTTTCGATCAGCTCCCTTCGGGTTTTTTTTTGTGAATGTGTGTGCGTCGACTTGTGCGTCGCCGAGTCTAGTCGGCTTTCCATCGAGTTTTGATCTCCCACTGTTCGCATTCTCTCTTCGCAACTTCGGGTGACGGCTTCCCTTTCGGCTCTTAAGAGGCTGCGCTGGGCATCCACGTGTCTCACTTACGGAGGTTTTTATTGCCTTTTTGCCTTGAAGTCCCTTTGAGTTGCGAAAGCCTTCCACCGAGGCCATCACTTCTAAAGATTGTCAGGGGGACCCACATCTTGCTACGTGGCGACGTATCGCGAGTTTTTCATGCGGGAATGAAATAGGCAGCTGCGAGCTACGAAGTGCTTCCACAGGCCTTCTTTTATTGTTAGCCGGCCCCACCTTCTGCTAGGTGGCAACCATTCGCACCTTTTCAACTCGATAGAGGGGTGAGCAACTGTGGGCTGTGAAACGCTGCCACGCGTCTTTCGCACCCGGTTGATGTGGCTTTATCTCCACTGCAACGAAGACCTCAACCCATGGGACGCGTGTTGCTACTTCGCAATCTCTCGGCAGCGGTAAGGGAGGTTTTCATTTGGGCAGCGACAGGATGCCACGTACCTTATAACTAATCCTTGAGGCAGGCGATAGGCTGGATGACGAAATTATGTTATTGGATGCCGCTCTTCATGTTTTTTTCAAAACGGTGGATGATGCTTGTCGCCTCGGGTATGGCTATGACCGCTGCCATCATTACAAAGGGCGCGCCTGCAACTGGATGACCAGATGCTGTGTTCTAGCTCATTACTATTGTAACGGCATTGGAAATCTTTTGATTCTGGCATCATTGCTGAAGATTGTGGGATCTTTTCTGTTTCAGCTTTCCAAAGCGGTTGGAGTTTTTCCCCCCAGCTATATATACTCTCTTTGTCAACAAGAGAGAAGGGGTCCAAAAAATTTCAAGAGATCCAAGAGTAAAAGAAAAAGGATACTAGTTTTTAGCAAGAGAGACCAAGCCTCTTTTACATGTTTATTTGCAAGAAAACTTTCAGACTGTGCCCACTGTTCGGCCTTTCTGCTTTTCATGTTTTAATCAAACTGTGAATTGTGCCTTTTATCGTCTCAAGCATTTCATTTGACAAGACTTCTATGTATTGAATACAAAGCTTGCTTATCTAAATCATGTCTAAACAACTCTTTTTAGTAGTAAAGATGTATGCGATATCATTTTATGTTAATAAATGAATTGTTTATGCTATAACTTTAAGTTTCCGACGTTTTGGAACGTAATAACACTATTTAGGCCCTTAAGTCTATGATTTATCGTGCCCATCAGCAAACTTTGGCGCATTGCCTTAGATTAGATTTTGCTTCATTATATCTGTTTCCTTTTCCCTTTACAAAAACCATTATAGAAGAAGTCGGCTTCTTTAAAAACCCGGAGGTTACTCAGTTTGGCATAAAGGGGTCCCCCTTGAACTGAGTTTCCCATAAGGCACTGTTACCTCATCAATTTTTGGCGTCAACAGTTTGTCATTTTTCTAGCACGCCCGGTGGGACCTAAACTAATGAAATTGCCTTATAGAGGGGTGTATGAGCCATCGGCCTGTAACTAGATCCCAGACTGCAAAAAACCCAGGTTTACTAGTACCTCTGCTAGGGACAGTCCAGGCCACTAATCAGTTAGTAACCGTTCCATTCCCACCACCCTTTCCTCTCACCATGTTCTCGGCCGCGAACAGAAATTATGTAGCATGGGATGCTGGAAGTCCCCTAGTAGCGCCTGTTGTTTGGGGCGCTATCCCGGTTTCGGCCCTGAAAGCTCTTCCCAAATTTGCCGGAGATAACACAAAAACGCCAACAGAACATTTGCAGGATGTAGCGGATGTATGTCTGGTACACGGTATCACAGCGCAGAATGTAGCCCTAAGGCTCCTCGCTGCGTCCTTCAAAAGTAAGGCCCTGGATTGGTACCGGACGCTGACTCCTAATACCATTCGCACTTGGGATGACCTCGGAGATCCATTCTATGAAAGGTTCTCAAATGACGGAGATCGTTCTTCGTTATACTATCAACTATCCGTCATCAAACGAGCACCCCAGGAGGCTCTAACGGACTTCAATGCCCGATTTCACTCAAGTTGGCGGAGGATTCCTATGACTATTCGCCCGACTCCATAACTGGCGTTCATGTTTTATCTGAAGTCCATTAACCCCGACATTTCTATGATGATCAAGTCTTTGGGAGGATCCACTTTACCAAATGCTTATGCTACTACTATCAAAGCGGAGAATCATTTGATAGATTGTGGGAAATTGCCTCCTCAACCTATTGTGTTGATATTTCTTGAAATATCAAATGCAGCACAAGAGGTTGCGTCGACCAGTGCGCCAACAACTCCCCAGTCGATGTACTCATATGCAGCCGCTCCCAAAAACTTGGCTTCCACATCGGGTTCTCCCAAGGATGAAATGGGCGACCTCAAGGAGATGTTGCGAACTATGGCGAATGACATAACAACTCTCAAGCGGAACCAAGCAACGCCTCCACGACCCGCATATCAAAACTATCAAGGAGGGCGGTCTACTTATCAGCAAAATCAATATCAGAGTGCGCCTCGCACTAATCCATCAGCGCTGACTACCAACCAAATGGTCCCGGTGCCTACGCCGCTGACAGGTGCGTCGCCAAGCTCAAGTAGAGAATTAACCGCGGGACAAAACAATCTTATTGATGACATCAATCCATGGTGTTTCCCCTGCAATGATGCACATATGCCCCGGAATTGTCTGTGTGGCAACTTACAACAGAGGGTGGCAGAACAACGCAATCAAGGCACTGCTACAGAAAACGGTGAATACATATATCCCTCGGCAATGGAGAATGCGGTCCTTATCGCGCAAATGCAAGGAATGCCCTTAGAGCAAGAGTCCAATATTGTGTCTGATCACGCGCTATTCTCATGGATGGAAGATGAGGAAATGGTGTTTGCCAACGACACGTCCATAGCTGAGACGTCGTAGGTACAGTTCGACTATAGCACACGCTCAAAGAGAAGATTCACTGGTGAGCCTGTTGTTTAACTTTCGGACAACCCGCAATGTAAAAGCGTGTCCGATTAAATTCCCGGCGCTTCGACCGTCTCTTCGCCTTCTTAACCACGGAAGGAGATTATTATAACAAGAGCGAAGGAGCAGAAATCTTTGAGCTCGTCACCTTTTAATGTGGTGGAGCAATTGAAGAAATCATCCGCTAATGTGTCTTTATGGGACATGCTAGCTATCCTGGAACATAAAACTATGTTACAAAAGGTGCTTCAACAAGAGATCAACTCAGCACCAACAGAACTGTCTGCCAGTACAGAGGGGGTTTATCAAATGCCGCTAGCTAAAATTCTTGCAGACAAGACGAAGGGATCCCATGCTGAAGGCGGAGGTAGGCCAAAACCTCAACCCTTCTTCTTAACTCTCATTGTAGGGAAGAAGCTATTACACAATGCTATGATTGATTCTGGCGCTAGTACAACCGTTATGCCAAAACTGATAGCCGAAGCCTTGGGACTCAGCTACGAACCTATGAAGAAGGGGGTGATGCAGCTAGATGGAAATAAAGTTGATACGGTGGGTGTCATCAAAGCGCTTCCGTTAACTCTATTTGCTTGCCCAAGTATCACTGTCCCGCAAGATACTGTAATCATAGATGTTCCTCCTATGTTCGGTCTCTGTCTATCTCGAGAATTTACTTCAAAGGTGGGTGGATATTTGTCCTTAGATTGGTCACATCTAATACTTAGGACCAAGCATGGTGCGAAAATGAAGATAGAATCGGAGGCTCTACATTCCGAACATGTGGCGGATGAGGCCCTGATCAATTTTGAGGCCGCACATACCTCCATCACCAAGCAAGACATGTACAATGTCGAACTACTAGAGGAGGAGGAGGTGAGCAAAGACCGAAATGATAAGGAAGATGCTCTGTTGAGCGAACACATAAACAATGATCCTTTCGGGATTATCATGCTACTGGATTGGGCACATATGTGATTTATGATGAAGACCAAGTTCTTCCGAAGGTTGTCAAAGAATCTGACGATAACCAAGCAGATGAGCTGTGAACGTTGTATTTTGACGGAGCAAGGAGCAAAGTTGGAGCTGGAGCAGGGGTATGTCTAATATCCCCGCAAAATGAAAAGTTGTTGAGATCTTTCCATTTCCAATTCGCCTGTTTAAACAACAAGGCTAAATATGAAGGGTTAGTCCAAGGCCTAAGTTTAGCGGAATGAATGGGTATTAAGCAATTGATTGTGTTCGGAGATTCTGAACTAGTAGTTAATCAGGTCCAGGGAATCTCCATAGCGAAGAATGTCCAAATGAGATCCTATCGGCATCGAATCTGGGACCTGATTGAAGGATTTAAAGCTTTTAACATCCTGACCGTTCTCTGAATGCAGAATAGCAATGCAGATCGCATGGCGGTGATCGGCGCTCAGTTTGATCCTATCTCTGACTTGCTTCGGAACAAATATTCTGTACGAGTGTTTGTTCGACCAGCAATTCCTGACAATGATTAGAGTTGGCAAGTCTTTGAGAGCGATGAGCACATCGCCTCGTTTATCCAACACTCGGGAGAATTCATTGATCAACTTCAACCAAAGATCGCCGAGGCCTATGAAGGAAAAATTATACAGCTCAGGTCAAATAAACTTCCAAAGGGGAATCTTCGGGTCGAGAAAGATGTCCCACAACAAGATAGAGAAAGGCTTATAGGTTTCTGCGAAAAATATGGAGTAGTGGCCTGGTCCTATGATGATCTAGAGGGTTACAATCCTGGCATCATTGAGCACACTATTGAATTAACAGAAGGTGCAAAACCAGTCTAACAGAAACAGCGGCCAGTCAACCCTAAAGTTGAGGCCTTGATGGCACAAGAGCTAACCAAGCTCATTGATTCACGAATTGTCTTCCCAATTAAACATAGTACTTGGGTATCAAATCTGGTACCAGTCCAAAAGAAGAATGGTGATATCCGCTTATGCGTGGACTTCTGAGACCTCAACAAAGCATCTCTGAAGGATCACTACCCATTGCCTTCTATGGAGTCAATCCTCCAAACTGTCGCAAGATCGAAAATGTTCTCTCTGCTGGATGGCTTCTCTGGATATAACCAGATTCGAGTTAAACAAGAAGATCAGCATAAGACTACGTTCACCACCAAGTGGGGAACATTTGCATATGCTAAAATGCCTTTTAGTTTATCCAATGCAGGGGCAACTTTCCAGCGAGCTATGGACATCGCATTTAGTGAACTAATCAATAAGTTTATCCTAATCTATTTGGATGACCTTACTGTGTTCTCTAAATCTAAAGATGATTATTTTGATCATTTGGAATTAGTTTTTCAAAAGTGCCAAGAGTTCAGGATTTCCTTAAATCCAAAGAAATGTGTATTCGGAGTACCTCAGGGTAAGCTGTTGGGACATGTTGTGTCTAAAGAAGGTATTTCAATTGAACCCGAAAGAGTGAGGGCTATCAAGGAGCTTCCCCTTCCGGTAAATAAGAAAGGTGTCCAGTCTTTTCTCGGCAAGGTAAATTTTGTCAGCAAATTTATTTCCAATTTTGCAGGAATGATTAGGCCGATCACTCTAATGTTAAAAAAGGATCAAGCTTTCAAATGGACAACAGAAGCTCGAGAAGCATTTGAAAAGGTCAAAGAAGTGATCTCCACAGCCCCGGTGCTGATTAATCCAGATCAATGCAAAGATTTTATAATGTATGCCTTTAGTAGCAAGTCCAATATCGCTACTGTTCTGACTCAGAAGGATAGTGAAGGAAAGGGAGAGCATCCAGTGGCGTTCTATTCCCGAATGCTAAAGGAATATGAGGCGAATTATAACTTCATCGAAAGACAGGCCTTTGCAATAGTAAAAAGACTTAAAAAATTCTGCCATCTAATTTCCCGCAACAAAGTTCTGGTATATGTCGCACATTCTAGTGTGCGGGAATACATCATGGAGGGAGAGATCACAGAAAAAAGGGCTAATTGGATTACCAAGATCCTAGAGTATGACATCGAGGTCAGGCCTACCAAGACTGTCAAAGGCAGAGGACTGTGTGAGTATATGACATAGGACGGGGAGGTGTCTGCCAAAGAGGAATAGCCAAAGCTCGTCCTGATAAATGGATCAGGACCGGAAGACGATTGGCTGACAGATAGAATGAACTTCATGCGAACCGGAAGGTATCCGCTAAGCCTCTCATCCTAAAAAAGAAGGTATTACCGGCTACAGAATTGCGGATATACGCTGATAGAAGGAGTTCTTTTCAAAAAGAATTTTAATGGTGTGCTCTTGCGATGCGTTACTTCGGAGGAGGCACAGAGGATCCTCGACGCATTTCACAATAGTGACGAAGGTGGACATTTCTCCGCTAAAACTACCGCCATCAAGGTCCTGCGGGCTGGATATTACTGGCCTACACTTTTCAATGATTCCTACTCTCTGGTAAGGACTTGTAAAAAATGTCATTTCTTCTCCGACAGAAGGAAGAATTCAGCGATGCCCCTCAAACCTATTGTGGCGGATGAACCATTTGCGCAATGGGGCCTGGACTTCATCGGAATGATCAATCTGGTTTCTAGCGCCAAACATAAATGGATTTTAACAGCTACAGACTACTTTACGAGGTGGGCGGAAGCTGTTCCCCTTAAGGGGGCAACAAAAACAGAGATTGTAGACTTCCTCGAAGCACTGGTAGCAAGGTTCGACCCTCCAAAGACAATCATTTCGGACAATGCCAGAGCATTTGTAGGTACAAAGGTATGTCACTTTGCATTAAAAAATGGCATATTCCTTAAAACCTCATCAAACTATTATCCCCAAAGAAATGGCCTAGCCGAATCAACAAACAAAAGTTTAGTCCGACTCCTTAAAAAGGTTGGCTCAGAACACTAGAGGGAATGGCATAAAAATCTCCAAAAAATGCTCTGGGCCAACCGCATAACTCCTAAGCAAGTCCTCAAGACTTTGCCCTATGAGCTGGTATATGGGAAGGAGGCATTGTTACCTATTTCTATGGAGATCCCGGCAATACAGTTATTAAAGTCGCTTGAGATAGAACAAAATGATGCCATGGAGGTTCGGCTCGCCGAACTGTTGGAAGTACAAGAAAAAGGGAGAATTCCCTAATAGCAATGACAAGCCGTCAACAGGTGGTCAAACGATGGTTTGACAAGAAGGCTTCCGACCAAGGTCTAAAAAGTGGAGACTTAGTGCTAAAATATGACAGCAGGGCTGCAAAGCCAGGTCAGCACGGTAAGTTTGACAGCCTATGGGAGGAACCCTTCAAAATCATTCGGTGCATGCAACACAACGCTTTTGAGCTGGAAAATATGGAATAAGAGCCATTAGGAATCCCCGTCAATGGGATTCATCTTAAGTTATTCCATTAGGCAAAAAGGGTCTACCCTGTACAGTTGTAAATAGCGCTTTTATTTCTTTTCCTGTTTTTGGCCTGTTCTCTTGCTAAATCAGTGGTCTTTCTATGCATTTGCTCATTATCATTGGTGGGTAAAACACCAGAGTTGCTTTACACAAAATATACTCATAAATGGAGAAAAGGCATACAAAATTTGCAAACCCAGAAAATTTTAAACACACAAGCAAAAAGGAGCATAGACTTTCCTTAAAAAGAGAAGTATATATTTATATATATATGTTCCTAGGCTACAAAATGGCTGAGATTGCCGATTTTCAAAATATACAAGTATCAGAGTATATTATATATACAATGGCCTTTTATCAGACTTATCTGGAGTAGGTGAGTTACATCATCAGGCAGGAAGGCAAGGGAGTTATCTATCCAAAGGAATGGCTGGCAGCAACCGACACATTTACCGCAGCGTCTACTTCTTCCTCGTCCATGGGCTCCTCGGCGGCATTGACAACATCATTCAATGCAGCCGTCATCGGTGGTGGATACACCAGGTCCCTGAAGTCAGTATACCATTCTACGTCATAGAAGGGTATCATGTTGTAGCTCCGGAACAGGAAGTGTAGGGCTTGAATAACCCTTTGCTGGTGCTAGCCACGGGTCTGCAGGCAGAATCCGCTGAAAAATGGCAGCCAAACAACGACAGCTTCTTCTTCAATAAAGCGACGCAGGTTGCTGGCTGTTGGCAGGCCTATCCCATACGCAGCATGTGTAACAACCTCGCCGAGCCCATTCAAGTACTTCTTCGGGAAGATTTCTTTGACCAGCTTTAAGATAAGTGGTCAGGGAACGTAAATGTCTAGCATGGATGCTACAAAGTGCGAGCATACGTTGGTGTTCACCCTATACTTATCTTCATATTCTACGCAATCCTTGCCCAGGACCCACTTAATGGCTACCAGAGTCAGCGAGTGCTTGTTCTTCATCATCATTTTCAGCCTTCTAGTGGAGATCTCACCTACAAACGTCGTCTGTGATTTGAACGAGGTTAGGCGAATTGGGGTATCCATCCTCCTGACACTATCCCTAAGTCTCCTAAGACAATGTCGAATTTGCTCACCACCTAACCTATGAAAGGACTTGCTTTGCAATCTGCTACTGACCTATCACCTCTCAAACGCTAAGTATGTTTGTTTGCTATCTACTGGCCTATTTATAGAGAAATTGACAAGACATATGCCAATCCGCCTCTAAGAAACGTGATGTATGCTGGTTGCCATCTCAAAGGCCGAGTCTGCGTCTATTCACATTTTGGGCTGGTACATGCATGATAGCACGACTCAAGGCGTGTTTAATTGAATGAAGTTGATTAATTAGCTTTAAAAAGGTGGCACTTGTTGGTGAAGGGACGTATGGCCATAGTCTATTGTGTCATATCTCAAGCGCATCCCAGAGCCCAAGGCGATACTCGTATCTTTTTCAGGCAGTGATCGTCTGCTTAGCGTAATCATTCCGGCCGGGATATTAATTACCAGCGCATGTTAACACAAGGTTGGAAGGCTAGTTGCAAGCTCAATTTCCAAGAAAATCATAGCATATCACACGGTCTCTTAAAAAACAATGATGAAAGTCGGCTGCCTTGAAATAGCAATCAGTTCATCTTGCACGAGTTGTAGGATTAACGGTACATGCCAAATTAAATGCAAAAGACTTGCTTTCGCCTACCACCTTGGGAAAGGTTGCTATTATCGCAACAAAAAGACTTAAATATTTCAAAGGCTTTTACAAACGTAGGGAAGTGCAAAGTGTTTTTGGTCTGTCTATCTGGAGCAAGCAAATTCACAGTCTAGGAGCTTACAGATTCAACAGAGAAGGAAAAATGTCAGAATCTTCGGCCTAGCAGATGCAGGAAGAGATTAGCCAAGAACTGTTCACGGCTATTCGTTATTCGGCCAAGGTATACGTGTACGAGGATATAGCATATGCCACGTCTGGTATCCCCGCGAAGATGAGAAGAGCCCACACAGAAGAGTTGGAAAAACCCAAGGAATGGAGTAACCAGAAAAAGGTTAGGGAAAAATGGGATAATATCTATGACCCAAAGCTTGCAAAGAACCCCAAATCTCTTAGAGAGGCGGCTTGTGCAAGGTTATCAGCAGCAAAGGCAGACCAATCCACGGCAGGTAGAGTCTGGTTTAGTGGTCTCCCGCAATATATGGTCCCATTGGTGCACTATTGCCCGGAGGTGGTCGACGCGGCTTTTCAGCGCTATAATCTAGATACCCACTGCATTAAAGGTCGCAATTTAAGGGTTCAAATCAGCCCAAAAGCTATCTGACATATGTTATATATCCCTGATCCCAGCAGAAGGAAGGAAACTATCGAGCATTTCTGCCCAAGCAAGGGGGAGAAAATATGGAAGAGGATGAAAACCGGCTCTGATTTCTTGTTAGAAGAGACTAATAAGAAAGGTATCGTGTCCGCTAAGGCACCGAGTATCCCATTATCGTGTGATTCATTTCGCGATGATCTCCGGGACCCCATGTCCATGTTGGCATTTATTTGCAGTCGAGACTCTGATGAGAAGATCGAGGCTTTTCAACTGGGCCCTGCGATACAGTTTCAGAAGCAGCATGAACTCTTCTAGTATGATTTCGCTGAGTTCATGGTTGAAGAAATGATACATCAAATGGAGAATTACCAGGTGGAAAAGAAGTTTAAATTTCTTTCCTATCTGGTCCACATGTTCCTGCACCAAAATCCCGATTTCTTTGCCCGATTTATTCCTCTATCAATTTTTGATGAGCAGAATAAAAGAAAGTCGGTGTCTACATGGACACCTTTCCTTTCTGCAACATATGACTATTATGAATTTGTAGACTATTTCATAGCCCCGGTCCTGAATGATTTGATCGGAGGAGGTGATATCATCTGGCTCAACACGGAGCAGACTAGATTTTTGCAAGGCTACACCCCTACTTGTGACTGGTTCTTGGGCAAGGATTTCACAATCCTTCGAATGCGAGGCTTTATTGGTAAGCCTTTCCTACTCCCGGCTTGCGTCACCGATAGGGTGCTCACACTGGAGGTGTTCCGACAGGTGTGTGTTATTGATTTCATGTTCTGTAACTGCGAAAGTGTCAAAAAGAAGGGATTCTTCACCTGCCCGAAGAGTTTCAAATCAGTAATGCTTGTTAAAAAGTAATCGCACAAGTTGCTAGAGGAGAAGCTAGCACATCTAAGGTTGGTACTGGTAAATGATAAGTGGGATTACAACCCTTTCAACGACCTGCCAGAGCCACACATGAAGGTTACACATGTTCCCCGACCATACTGGGAGAAGCGGCGTAATAAGCGAACTGATAAAGATGAGGATTTTGTTGAATTAACACAAATCCCTACACCGGATACCAGAGGTCCATGGCACAAATTCTACTTTCCTGTGGCCGTGGCCCGGGACAACCTTCCGATAGAGCGCGGCATGTATAACAAGTTGAAAGTGGGCGAGGAATGGAGTGATGAAAAAATAAGAGCTTTCTGGAAATATCGCCAGGAAATAGTACAGTTGGAGGCTCCTTATAATTAGATAAAGGACGACCAGGAATTTGATAGATGGTGGGATGAAGGCCATCCCAGCCTGATCTTCAGTGCTGACAAGAATGAAGAAGTAAAGGGATCTGAGGAGCAGGAAAAGAAACGACAGTATCATCCTCTTCAGTGCAAGGAGGTAATGTCTCTGAGCATGCTTCCTATGTGGGCACTAATGTACGCTTTAATATATCAAGAGGCTCGCTTACACGCACATGGGCCGCTAAACCGGTCAGGCTAACGCCTCAACAGAGGGATCCGACGACTGAAGTTAGTGAGTGTCCGCCTGCGAAAAGGCAGCGCACGGAAACCGTCAGAGGAGAGGTGCTTGCTACTGACCAAATGTCGGAGTTTGCAAGTGAATCACGAACGATCCCAGACCCACTACCGACCGGTCAGCAGGTACATTTTGCTCATTCTTGTCTCGCATCTCATTCCTTTGTACCTGCCCCTGCTTCGTTAATAACTCTTGCCATAGGTCCGAGCCCTCCACCTTCTGCTTCTGGTCCAGCTTATTCAGTTGGATTTGCCCAGTATTCGCAGGCCTCACTATTTATAATTACTCCTCCAAGTATGCTCACGCCTACAACTGCCGCTCAGTCTTTCTTCACCTCGCTCTCGGAGGGTGTTCCCCCTATCGGCCCCCATTCTTTTTCCGCTATGCTTACTGATCCCCGTCCATTACAACAGCAAGTTGACACCCCATCAGCAACCCCCTTTTTCTAGCCAATTAGCCTTACGACTGAATCTCTGATTCAGCCGCTACAAATGTCTAGCCCTGCTGATAATTCTCAGGCCAAGCTATGGAACATGCCACACTTCTCTCTGCAAACTGTCACCTTCCAGAAGAAGCAAATGCGTGTGCCTATGAAAATTACCTATCCCTATGCCCTGCCTTCTGGTGTTTCTTTCGCAGGTGGGCTGGTATCATCACCAGCCGAATTCATAATGCAGATAGATTGTGGAAAGGAAGCGCGCACAAATAGAATGAGGCGACGCAAGGCAAAGGATGACAATGTTCCCGCCGAGCCAAGAGTACAAGCTTCGTATGATGAGGTTTGACAAGAATTGAAATTCGCAACCATGTACCCAAGGGTAAGCAAGCCTCAGGGAGAAATATAACCCGAAGATTATGAGATTTATGCTGTTGGACTTGACATGAAGATAGCCCGGCCACAAGATAAGGTCGAAATCATGGAGGAGACACAACGGGTGGTCACTTCTGACTTCCTCAAAACTGGCTGCCAGTTAAAGAAGAAGGATGAGCAACTCAAGGCAGCCAAGGAAAGGGTGATCTTTCTGGAGACAAAAGAGAAATCCTTGGAAGCAGATATCGCCCGAATGAATGAGAGGGCGCTAACAGCAGAAAATGAGAGGAACAGGCTTCAAGGCAAAATTGCAAAGACCCAGGTTGCTGACCCAGGCTTAGTAAAAGAATTGCAGAGTCAAAACCAAGTAGCGCAACAGAGCCTACGGTCAATAGAGGAGCTTGAACGCTTCCGCCTTGAGTACAGTCAGAGGATGGCAGAGAGGGGTGAGGAGTTGGAGCGCCTACAAGAGCAGCATCAGCAAAAGGTACAGGAAAAAGAGGCAAAATTCAAAAACATGAAAGCTAAGCTAGAAGAGGAGCTCCGAGAAACAAAGGCTTCTCTAGAAGAGCAATCGACTAACCACTCCTGAGCTAAACAAAATTGGAATAAAGAAATGAGCAGCTATGCGGAGCAGTTAGCATCCGAAAAAAAGAAGAAGGCAGAATTGGCTGAAGCCCTCATTTCAAGGGACGCAGAGATTTCTTCGCTTAAAGCCTCTCCGTTACCTGCCCCTCCCCAACCTGATGTCATTTCGCTAGTCAGGCAATTGTACATTTCTCACTAGGAGAAAGTCAAGGCCTTCTGCCTAACATTGCAGCCTACCCTCCGATTTATCGCCAAGGCATTAAGGCTAAATCAGGAGGCCAACGACACAATAGAATAGTTCCCACATTTCATCCTAGAAAAGGTTCCTGAGACAAGAGACTTTCTTAATAAGCTATACTCAGTCTCAGATGAGATCCTTGCCGGGGTGAGTATTGAGGATCGGGACATTGCTGCTCAAATAGCAAATAAATTCATTCATTGTCACTCTGCCTTCCAACACACTAAGGCAATGGCGGCTTTTTTAAGTAAGGCATTAGATGGCATTCAAGGAAGTTTGTCTGAGTTAGGCAAGCTGGGGCTGCCATCCCCGTTCCTCGAGGATGGCTCCATTGCCACAACTACACAGATTACAGAGATTATTGAGCAGAAAGAGAACGATCTGGAGGCATTCAAGGAGTTCAGCAGTTCCCCAACGGCAGCCGACATTGAGACGATTATCCATCCACTCTCCCAACTGCTTTTCCATATCTAAGCAAGGGCCGGCCTACCTAAGGTGCTGCCTCACAAAGAACTTATTGACCTCCGCGGGGCACAGAAAAATTTGCATAGCATGGCAAAACCATCCGAAAGTGAATGGTCGCCCTTGCAGGCTGCTCTTTCCAAACTCTAACTCCATTCGCCCTATGGATAAGAGCTCTGGTCTGCAGGACCAGAAAGTTTTTGGGTTCTACGTTCCTTGTCCGAAACGCCCCTGATAGTCACCAAAAACTGTTAAAATAAATTTTTGAACTGCTCCCTTCGGGTTTCTTTTTGTGAATGTGTATGCGCCGGCCTGTGCGTCACCGAGTCTGGTCAGCTTTCCATCGAGTTTTGATCTCCCGCTGTTCGCATTCTCTCTTCGCAACTTCAGGTGATGGCTTCCCTTTCGGCTCTTAAGAGGCTGCGCTGGGCATCCACGTGTCTCACTTACGGAGGTTTTTATTGCCTTTTTGCCTTGAAGTCCCTTCGAGTTGCGAAAGTCTTCCGTCGAGGCCATCACTTCTAAAGATTGTCAAGGGGACCCACATCTTGCTACATGGCGGCGTATCGCGAGTTTTTCATGCGGGAATGAAATAGATAGCTGCGAGCTACGAAGTGCTTCCGCGGGCCTTCTTTTATTGTTAGCCGGCCCCACCTTCTG
The DNA here is from genome assembly GCA_007258455.2 of Sequoia sempervirens. NCBI lineage: Eukaryota > Viridiplantae > Streptophyta > Pinopsida > Cupressales > Cupressaceae > Sequoia > Sequoia sempervirens. The sequence continues at coordinate 52,767 of VDFB02282430.1, read as the reverse complement.
CTAGGTGGCAACCATTCGCACCTTTTCAACTCGATAGAGGGGCGAGCAACCGCGGGCTGCGAAACGCTACCACGCGTCTTTTGCACCCGGTTGATGCGGCTTTATCTCCACTGCAACGAAGACCTCAGCCCATGGGACGCGTGTTGCTACTTCACAATCTCTCAACAACGGTAAGGGAGGTTTTCATTCGGGCAGCGACAGGATGCCACGTACCTTATAACTAATCCTTGAGGCGGGCGATAGGCTGGATGACAAAATTATGTTATTGAATGCCGCTCTTCATGTTTTTTTCAAAACGATGGATGACGCTTGTCGCCTCGGGTATGGCTGTGACCGCTGCCATCATTACAAAGGGTGCGCCTGCAACTGGATGACCAGATGCTGTGTTCTAGCTCATTGCTATTGTAACGGCATTGGAAATCTTTTGATTCTGGCATCATTGCTGAAGATTGTGGGATCTTTTCTGTTTCAGCTTTCCAAAGCAGTGGGAGTTTTTCCCCCCGGCTATATATACTCTCTCTGTCAACGAGAGAGAAGGGGTCCAAAAAAATTTAAGAGATCCAAGAGTAAAAAAAAAAGGATACTAGTTTTTAGCAAGAGAGACCAGGCCTCTTTTACATGTTTATTTGCAAGAAACTTTCAAACTGTGCCCACTGTTCGGCCTTTCTGCTTTTCATGTTTTAATCAAACTGTGAACTGTGTCTTTTATCGTCTCAAACATTTCATTTGACAAGACTTTTATGTATTGAATACAAAGCTTGCTTATCTAAATCATGTCTAAATGACTCTTCTTAGTAGTACAGATGTATGCGATATCATTTTATGTCAATAAATGAACTGTTTATGCTATAACTTTAAGTTTCTAACGTTTTGGAACATAATAACACCATTCAGGCCCTTAAGTCTATGATTTATCGTGCCTATCAGCAAACTTTGGCGCATCGCCTTAGATTAGATTTTGCTTCATTATATCTGTTTCCTTTTCCCTTTACAAAAACCATTATAGAAGAAGTCGGCTTCTTTAAAAACTCGGAGGTTACTCAGTTTGGCGCAAAGGGGTCCCCCTTGAACTGAGTTTCCCATAAGGCATTGTTACCTCATCAATTTTTGGCGTCAACAGTAAATAAAGCAAAATTAACTATCACCTATTAGATTTTATTCATGTGCTTGATTGGCACTCCTTTGATAAATATCACTCAAACTTCTTACCTTCCTTCTAGAACTTGGAGTTGAAGTTGGACTTGAAGAATTAGATGAGGGGCTACTTGGTGGATTTATAACACTTGGAACAACAACATTAGTGAGCTGCTCATGATCAACATCATCATTCAAAATAGATTTTGGCTTCTCCATATGGCCTTTTTTATGACCATAAACTCCCCCTTCATCAAAAATCACATCTCTTGAAATAATAAGCTTATTAGTGAGAGGATTATATAACCTAAAAGCTTTTCTTTCCTCACTATACCCAACAAAAATACATGACTCGCTTTTTGCATCTAACTTTTTTCTATTTTGATTAGGTACATGAACAAGGCTAAACAACCAAAAACTCTGAAATGATTAACATTAGGCCTTTTCTCATACCATACTTCATAAGGAGTCATCTTCTCAAGTGCACTGGTGGGACTTCGATTGAGAATGTACACTGATGTAGCAACTACATCTCCCCAATAAGAGTTACTCAATCCCTTGGTTAGTAACATGCTCCTTGTCGTTTCAACCACAGTGTGGTTTTTTCTTTCAACTACCCCATTTTGTTGAGGTGTGTATGCAGTGGTGAGTTGCCTCCTTATGCCATTCATATCACAATAATCTTTAAAGGCTCTTGAACAAAATTCACCTCCACGATCATTCCTTAAACATTTATTTTGCATCCTTTCTCATTTTCCACAAGTGATTTAAACCTCTTGAATGTATCAAGGGCTTCATCCTTAGCCTTCAAAAAATACACCCAACATTTTTCATGAGTAATCATCAATAAAAGCAATAAAATATGATGACTTACCCAAAATATTTGTTTGCATAGGACCACAAATATCAGAATGAACAAGTTGATGGGGGTGATGGGCCCTCCATGCAGTGCCTTTTGGAAACTTTTCCCTTGCATGCTTTCCTTTAGCACATCCTTCACAAACTTCCTTGTGCTCTTCAACCTTGGGCAAACCAAAAACTAATGCTTGTGAGGTCAAAAACTTCAAACTATGAAACTTTAAATGGCCATACCTTAGATGCCACAACCAACTTGTATCCTCATATGCCATATTGGCAAGGTTGTTGTTATGTTCACCAAATCTCAATGGGAACATCCTGTTTTTCATCATAGGCACAACTGTGACCACTCTGTTGCCCTGATTCTTATCATAAATTGTACATTTCTTATTTTCAAAGACGACTCTATAACTTTCTTCTCACACAATTATCCAACACTTAACAAATTATTTTTTAACTCAGGAGTGTAATAAATATCTTTAACACTCTTCATACCTTCTTTTGTGTGGACCTCCATAGCTCCTTTTGTAGCAACCTCCAATGATTTATCATCACCAAGCTGAATCTTTGACTTGAAACTTTCATCATTTGTTGAAAACAACTTCCCATTTCCTAACATATGGTTAGAGCATCCAGAATCTAGGTACCAAACACCTTTACTAGTATTTTCACCTTTAGAATAAGATAAAAATAAATTATCTAAAGGATTTTCATCACTTTCTCGAGCATAATTAACACTTTTACCTTCTTTTAATCTACATTTTCTTTCAAAATGACCATACCTATTACAATGGTAACATTGAACATTCCTTTTATCAAATTTGCCTCTACCTCTTTCTCTAGAACCACCTCGTCCTCTTGAGCCACCTCTGCCTCTACCTCTTGAATTATTATGATTTTGACCTTTACCTTGGCATTGACTACTTTTGCTACTACTGTTTCCATCTTCATTCTTTGTGATTTGTACTTTAGAGGAAAAGGCTTTATCAACACTTTCTCCAAAAGAATCTTTTAGTCTTTCTTCATGTGACATCAAAGATCCAACGAGGTGATCAAACTTAAGGGTTGTCAAATCCTTGCTTTCTTCTATGATGATGACAACATGATTCCATCTTGGTGTGAGAGTCCTCAACACCTTTTTTATCATAACCTCATTGTTCACAATTTCTCCAAGTGTAGCCATCTTATTGACCACATCTTTTAGTTTGACACAATATTTACTCACACTTTTAGCTTCTTGCATCTTTAAATTCTCAAATTCTCTCTTCAATGTCTGCAGCTTGACAATTTTGACTTGATCACTACCTTGGTAAGCTTCTTTTAGAGTCTTCCAGGCATCCTCAGCTTTCGTTGCACCTGCAATTCTTGAAAATAGACTCCTATCTAGAGCTATCTGAATATGAAACAAGGCTTGAAAATTCTTCTTCTTAGCCTCCTTTCTAGTTGTTCTTTCATTCGCTGTGAGGGCATTCCAATCAGTTGGCTTCTGGTAACCTGATTCAACAATCTCCCACAAATATTTTCCTATCAAAAAATTCATCATTTTAATGCTCCAATAATCATACTCATTTCCATCAAATTCTAGAATGGGCAAGGTGTTAGAATTCGACATGATAATCTTTGGCAAAATTCCAACTACAAGATCTTAAACCCAAAAGAAAATACCTGCTTTGATACCAATTGTAGATTTTGGAAAATCAGGCCTCTCCTCTAAAACCAACTGATGAAAAATGAATAGAACAGCGAAAAGAAATAATGGAAAAATAGTTATAAGATAAAACACATGCTATGCTTAAAACCTCTCATAAAGAATTCGACACCAATGTTTTTCAAAACCATAATAGTATGCTCTATTTCAAAACATAGTTTTCTTCTTAATGCAACATAACATCAAAATTACAAAGAGGCTGGGAATAAATAGACTTCAGAGCCTTGCAACGGAAGCAAAACACTTTTAGAAAAAACAAACTACAACCAACGCATGTCAATAGGCATGCTTTATTTGATGAAAGTAGGAGAAAACAAAGCTTTAAAGAAAAACTACATTAAAACTAAAATGATTGCTAAAAATAGCAGATGTCTTTGCCATGCTAGAAAAAAAATGATCTTGGAAAAAGAAAGATCTTCGCAACATCACTTATCTTCAAATGGTTATATGAAAGTGACTGAATATGTAGAGCCAAGTAGTAGAGCATAATGAGTGCAGGAATCTGAGAGCCTAAAACACTACATAGGGTAAATTGTAAAGGATGTCGTAGTGTTAAAACCTAAATGTGCTCATTATCAAGATCTTGCCGTAATTTTCATTTTCATAAACATACTCTAAAACTGTCATTGGAACCTTACTTTCAGGTTGTAGCTCACCAATTTGGAGAAGTGAAAGGTCAATACCAACGAGGAAGAGTTTGGAGGAGCAGAAACTAATCGCGGTAGGGAAAGCAGCCATAAAAGGCAAGAAAACTGTTGAGATTCGTTTAATCGTCTTGCATTGATGCGAACGCAAGATAGTCGTCTATACGCTTTGACAGGTCACCTCGTTCAGACTGCCTTTGGCGTAAAAACATTTCAACTGCCTCATTTGAATGATGCTTATCTACTATCCATACTTGCTCAATTTAATATGCTTGTTAATCTATTTTTATGTACACGGAACAAATGCCGCTGCAATGAACACCTTTCAACATAATAATAAGTAGCAGATTTCAATATAAAAGTATTTAAAATTATATATTATTCATTTTTTAAGATTGAAGGTTCTAATATTTTAAAGTCTCTTTATGGTGTAAGATATTCTTATTTTTCACCTGTTTGTAAAAGAAGAAAATATTCAAAAAATATTATGAATAGTTTTATTTTATATTTATGTTATATTAGTATTCAAAGAGATTCACATGTTAAGAAAACATAAAGTATACACATGAAGCCATCTTCAAGACAATTAGAGTAATAAGTTAAGGGACACTTGGTCATGGTACCTGTTCCAAGTATTTTTTTATGAAAAAATATTCTTTAGATCTTTCAATAGAACTTTTGCATGGATCTTAATTGCATGAAGTAACAAGCAAATTAACATCATTTTGAATGTATCTTCTAGCTTGGAAATATGGTTTCCCTTTGGTTGTGGCATAATAAACCTAACCTCCTTGTGGCTAAAATATCATTAGAAGCTTGAGTTCGTTGATTCTATGATCCTTACAAAGTTCTTCAATAAACTAGTCACATTACTTAGAAGATTGAATTGTCACCATCCTCTTGTGTTCATCCTATCTTCCATGTATCTTGTTTCAAGAAAGTTATAGCCCAACAAATCACTACTTAAATTATTCTTGCTAAGCTTGATAATGAAGGATTCATTGTTTTCTAGCCTAAAGTAGTACTAGCTACATGCTTCCACCAAATTCATAACCACGTGTAATCATTGAGGTCCTAAACCAAAGGCATGACATGCAACCTAAAGATGCAACTTGGGAACGACTTCACCAAGTATAGTAGTAGTTTCCATCCCTTCAACTTTTAGGACAAACATTTTCAAGGGGGAAGGGATGTTAGTACCCCTTAACCCAACTCTTTTATATTGTAATAAAGGATTTGGATGCATATGCTTTGTTTAAGTCATCCCTTCAACTATTTTAAATAATCCAATATGCTTGAGAAATATTAGCTAACTTGATTAGAATTATTATAAATATAGGTTGTAGGCTTTTAATTTATCACCCATGAATCATATTATATGAAGCACTACACAAACAAGGTTGCCTCCTTAAAGATGTTGGGATTTATTGATGCAAGTTTTCTATTTTCATGCAATATATTTTTTGAATTTTTATATATAATTTATTTTTTAAATTGTTCCTATTGGTGTGGTATTTTTCAAGAAGAATCATCACATTATAGTTCATATGATATTGCTAGCCACTTTTTCAAGGATAGGAGTGGACGCGCTTGTATAAGGATGGTTTATTGGGAATGGTTCTTCCATTATTATCAATTGACATTTTTAGTATTCATAATTCATTTATTTATAAATATTTATTGATATTAGTTAGGATTTATTCTTTATTTATTTTATTTTATGTTCTTAGTTAATATGTGGATAATGCAAGGATACCTTTAGTGGTGCATTAACACAAGTAAGTTTTTTAAAAGTGAAGTTGGATATTAGAAACACTCATTACACTAATCTACGAGGAGACACCATATAGATAAGTAATATATTATATATTTATAAAAGAATGTCACATACATTAATATGAATAAAAATTTAAATAATATGTAAAGACATAGTGCAATTCATAAATGATAAAGCTAACATAGTCCTTTCCTTGTGAAATCCCTTCCAAAAAATCCTAGCTTCTAATTCTCATACCAATTGTCTTCATACAGACACTAATAGTTAGAATATCATATCAAACCAATTGTAAATTCATAGCCTTCAAAAGAGAATATTGTATCAACTAAGTTTAGAAAGAATATGGTGCTAGCACAACAATTGCTATAAATACATATGATTATAATAGTTGTAATTTTTGTTATTTACGAATATTATGATATAATACTAAAAAATCACTTCAAATAATGAAATAATTCTTAAATCATACCTTTGCAACCTGTTACAGATCTAAAATCCCTGTACAACTAAATGAATGTTGTGATAATGCAACATCCACTTATCGACTGAGTGAATGCAACGTGAATGTATTTGATTATGATCCATACTATCATTGAACCCATGACAAGCCCCTTCAACTTCACTACAAATTAAATAATACAGTTGTCCAACCTCTAGACTGAAAATTCAAGCAAACTATGATTATTTCAATACTACTTATCTCGTAGACAAAGTCATAGTTTTGAATTTTGGAAACTACTTATTGGTTTTACTCTTTGTATAATTAGTGAGGGTGATGCTATTTTTTAGGAATAAATATTTTTAAAAATGCAAAATAAGCTTACGGATGTTATAAAAGCTTTCATAAAAAGATAAAATATGTTTCTTTAAAAGATTAAAAGTATGCAAGCTCGTGGATGATATAAAAACTTTCATAAAGATTAAAAGTATTTTTCATAGAGCTTATCTTTTAGTCCTTAAAAGAAAAAATAAGATTAAAATTATTTTTCATATTTGTCATAAAGCTTGCCTCTCAAAGCCAAATAGGTATCAACATAGGCAGTAGCAAAATGAACTCATGGATGAGATAAAATCCATCATAAAAAAATGTATTTCTTTAAAGGACTAAAATTATTTTTCATAAAAAAAAAAAATGTTTCTTTACAAAATTAAAAGTATTTTTCCATAGAGCTTGCCTCTTAGTCCTCAAAAGAAAAAATATGTTTCTTTAAAAGATTAAAAGTATTTTTCATAAAGCTTGCCTCTTAGTCCTCAACTCTAAGTCAAAGAGGTATCAACATAGGCTCATGCTCCAGTAGCAAAATGAACTCATGAATGAGATAAAATACATCATAAAAAAAATGCATTTCTTTAAAGTTCGACTAAAATTATTTTTTTTTTAAAAAAATGTTTCTTTAAAAGATTGAAAGTATTTTTCATAGAGTTTGCCTCTTAGTCCTCGAAAGAAAAAATATGTTTCTTTAAAAGATTCAAAGTATTTTTCATAAAGCTTGCCTCTTAGTCCTCAACTCTAAGTCAAAGAGGTATCAACATAGGCTCATGCTCCAGTAGCAAAATGAACTCATGAATGAGATAAAATACATCATAAAAAAAATGCATTTCTTTAAAGTCCGACTAAAATTATTTAAAAAAAAATGTTTCTTTAAAAGATTGAAAGTATTTTTCATAGAGTTTGCCTCTTAGTCCTCAAAAGAAAAAATGTTTCTTTAAAAGATTCAAAGTATTTTTCATAAAGCTTGCCTCTTAGTCCTCAACTCTAAGTCAAAGAGGTATCAACATAGGCCAAAGAGGTATCAACATCATGCTCCAGTAGCAAAATGAACTCATGAATGAGATAAAATCCATCATAAAAAAATGTATTTCTTTAAAATCCAACTAAAATTATTTTTCATAAATATGTTTCTTTAAAAGATTAAAAGTATTTTTCATAGAGTTTGCCTCTTAGTCCTCAAAAGAAAAAATATGTTTCTTTAAAAGATTAAAAGTATTTTTCATAAAGCTTGCCTCTTAGTCCTCAACTCTAAGAGGTATCAACATAGGCTCATGCTCCAATAGCAAAATGAACTCATGAATGAGATCCATCATAAAAAAATGTATTTCTTTAAAGACTAAAATTGTTTTTCATGAAGCTTGATAATTGAGGTCTTATTAATATGTTAATTCACACTTTTGATTCATATATATTTTGAGTGTCAATAATAAGTATGTGTAGACACCTAAAAATGACTAACGCATTTCCATATTTTCATTTTATCATTTTCTCATCAATTTCTTTATCTATTTAATTAAGCTAATATTCCCTCTTCATCTATAATAATCAATTATTTCATTATTTCAAATTTTTAATATCTATATTAATTAATTAATTAATTTATTTTCCTTCCAACATTAATTGTGGTGGCTATAATTAGCTAGCATTTTTTCTATAATTAAATAAATTAAAATTGTAACCATCGAAACTAATAAAATAAGAAAATAAAAGACTCAAAAACATAAAAAAGAAAAAAATCTCCTTAAGGGTAAATAAGGGCTAGGAGGGGGACTTGGAGGGGTCATACGACTACTGATGTCAACAAATATTCATAGAATATTTCTTTGACTTGGAAAAAATTGATTGCCTTAACAAATTTCTATTCATTAGAATATGCTTTGAAATGTCGTAATATTCATGATTCTTGGAATATTTGTCAAATTCTTTTACCATCAAGTTTTTGACTGGATCGCTTGAATCTTTTGACCGAGTGGAATATGGAATTTTTTGACTGGGCAAAATATTCTGCTATGGAGTGTGCTCCCAAATTTTTGTTTGCTCGACTAGTTAGCAAAAAATGGTTAGCTTAATTTTTGCTACATTTGCAAATTTTTTTTGAAAAACCTACAATTTTCATAGAATATTTCTTCGACCTGCATAAAAATTAGTATCAGAATATGCTTTGAAAGGCCAGAATATTCGTGATTCTTGGAATATTCATTAGATTCTTTTACCGTCAAGTTTGTTGACTGGGTCACTCGAATCTTTTGACTAAGTGAAATATTTTGCTATGGAGTGCGCTCCCAGATTTTTATTTGCTCAATTGGTTAGCTCAATTTTTGTTGACATACCCTACAAAAAAAATTGAAAAACCTACAATTTTTTTATCAATGGTAAAAAATTTAAAAAATTAGTTTAAAATCCTATAATTTTTTGCACAAGGGCACGCAAATCTAGATGGTACAATCGTACTATTTTTTTTGGATCTATGCAACCCCTTAAAAATATATGGATTCAATATTTGTAGAATATTTCTTTGACTTGTAAAAAAGATCAGTTGTCTTAACAAATTTCTATTCATCAGAATATGCTTTGAAAGGTCGAAATATTCGTGATTCTAGGAATATTCATGATTCTTTTATCGTCAAGTTTGCAGTCGCTATCTTTTGGTGAGCGAATATTCTGCTATAGAGTGTGCTCCCAGATTTTTATTTTTGACTAGTTAGCTCAATTTTTGTTGACATACCCTACAATTTTTTTTTGAAAAACCTACAATTTTTTTTTGGATTGATGGTAAAAAATTAAAAAAATTAGTTTAAAATTCTGCATTTTTTTGCAGAAGGGCATGCAGATCTAGATGATACGATCGTACAATTTTTTTTTGATTTATGCAGCCCCTTAAAAAATATATAAATTGAATCTACACAAGCATCTATGAGATTAATCTACAATTGTAATTGAATTGAATGGAATTATCTTTATATGGATTAATGATTACAATGAATGTGTATGCTTATAAAAGAAATATCAGTAGTATAACAATAGACTTGATTGATGATTGATTGATTTTGAATAATGATATATTTTCATAGAGTTGATTTGCATAAGATGTAAGATCTGAAAATGATGAATAAATTATCTTATTTATAGATTTTCCAAGATGAGGATGAGGATGAAGACTTGATATAACTAAAAACTCAATAGAGTCAACTCAACTAGAAAATAAAAAATTTCTATTTTGATTCATGAAGAGATAATATTGAATTTTATTTAATTTAATAATTGGATAAATGTGCATATGATGTTTCTGATTGCATGCTTAGTTAATTGAAGAATGAAGAGGAACTTTCTAAAATTTAAAAGAGTTAACTTGTGAGAGAAGATTGAGTTTATAATATTAATATGAAGAAGACTAAACATATGATAGAAGGAAGGGTTGACTAAAGAGAAAATATGTGCTAAGTAATGAGTGAAAATAGAAATTAGATCACATTTAATTAAATATTAAAATATTATTTTAATCAAATGAATAAATGAGAATTATTAATTAATAAATGATTTTTAATGTGATAAATGGATAATAAGATCTCATTTAATTAAATAATAAAATATTATTTAATTAAATGGATAATGGTGTTCAATAGAACATAATAATTATTTAATAAATTATAATAATATATGATGTGATAAATGATTATTAATTAATTAGGTGATAGATGATAAATGAGAATTATTAAATGATTAAATGATAATATGTGGTAAATGCTACTAAATTAATTTGATGATTACTAAAAAATAATGTGATTAATGATAGGTGCATTATATGATGATGATGATTAGGGCTATGTGGAATAATTTAGGTGTCTACATTTTATCCCTCTTTGAAGCAATGTTCAAAGTGACATTGTTTAAAAAAAAATAAAAGTAACCAAAAAGAAAAATTAGTTCTAAGAGATGAAGAAGATGATGATATACCTCAGTTAGATGAGAAATGAAAAATTAGAAAATATGGGATGATTGATGCCCCCTTGAGAGACTATCTATGCATAAAGCGCATGGGCGATATCTTGAAAGAAGACCAGAAGAATAAAATGTTAGATGAAAGATGGAAAATGATGGATGAAAAAGATTAAAATATGGATGCAAAAAAAATGATTATGATGAAATGATGATGAAGTGTTATGTTGATTTTGATATTAGCCACCTTTATTTGATATAGAAATAGGTGTTATGCACCAGGGTATAAAGACCAAGGTGACAATGTATCCAATGCCTGGACTGACTCTCAAGCAAACAAATAACAAACAATAGGATGCCTCATAACTTACAAGGCATATGAAGCTCTTAGTGGATTTTTGATGAGTCAACCATCAAACACAAAATAGAGAAATAATAGACCTTGCCCCAATTTATGTCATAGAAAAGCGTGCACCATGATATGAAATAATCATAGTGACCTTGAGTAGGCACAATATGGGTCAAAAGATAAATCAAAATAAAGATGAAAATATCAAAAAATAATCCAAAGAAAAAGACAAGCAATTATCAATTGACACACAACAATACTATCTTTTTACCTAAAGGAAGGACTAAAGGATGAATTTGGATAATGTCTAGTTTTAGGAAGGAAACATCTTGTATAAGATAAATGTTTGGTTTCAAGAAAGAAACATCTTGTATAAGACAAGTGATGGGTCAAAAATAATTTAAATTCACGATGACAAAGGATTTTTTTGATTGCATGTTATCTAGGTTGATGTCGATCTCTAAGATTTTAAGTTAAAAGCACATGTTTCAAGTGTGTTGTTTGATGATTTGGAAGCAAATGTCTATGTTTGATGTTTGCTTGTGTTTATTTATTTATGGTGTGTGTTATAGATGGTATAGGATAAGGACCATGAAAATGAAAATTAGTGAAAGATACACACAAGCAAGTAAGCAAGCATGCACAAGGATATAGAGACAAACATGATCTTGCTCCTAGTCAAGCTCAAAACCAATTGATTGATGATTATTCAATGATGATGTTGTTGATATGGGAAGGACACATCTCAAAAATAATATGAGGATTGGGAAAGGTGTATCTTGATGATGATAATGTGACTAAAGGATCAAGGTTTTGCAACAAGGTTGGGAACAAAACTAGGTATGTTGTGGATAATACGCTAGATTGCAAAACAAGATTATATAGATTAACATTGTTACATTTGGAAGTACAAATCTTAGGAATAGATGGGACTATGGAGGGATGTTGGCTATGTGGATTAGGATCCTTGAACCAATGGAAAAGGAAAACAAATTCTTGTGATAGGTATGAAAGGATTAGGGATTTATTTGGTAGAGGATAGGAGACATGAGGATTGTTGAATGGAGGATTTAGGATATGATTTCCAAGGACTATGTCATAGAAGAATAATTATTTTTTTCTCCAAGATATGGATTTGGATAGTGTTATGTAGACAATGGCATGATATTTGATAACATATGACTAAAGGATGGACATGTCAAAAATTTTCCAAAGAATGATTTAATTTTGTGCCCTAGACCTTATCAAGATCAAGGTAGGTGGGGAAGATGGATGTATGGATGAGATGTCATGACAAAGGTATGTAATATGAGATAACTTTCCCCTAAGTGTAATGGTCCACATAGATATTTGGTCTTACTCATGATGCGTGTTTGCCAAGTTTTCATCATGGTACTTATCTAAAGTTCCACAAGAATGGTTTTCACTTTTGGACAAATTTTTCTCTTTACTATTTTTTGTACATTTTTGTAGTTTTTCATTTTTTTGGTATTTTCTAGATGGACTTGATGTTTTAGATGATCACTAATTGTTCTAAATCATTTGATGGTGTTATTTAGATGTTGGTGTCATGAGATGCCAATAGTGACCTCTATGGAGGAGTTTCCTTGTCAAGATCATGGCACTTGCATATAACCCATTGATATCATTGTAATCCTTTTTGATACTAGGGTTGGCCTTATCGAAATATGCACATCATGATAGAGTGCCATGGGAGCTCTTATGATAAAGTGTTACTTCCAAGATGCGATATATTTGTGATGTACAAGATTTTTGGAATTTAGGTGAGATGTTGGATTATGATGGATGAGGGTAGATGTGAATGGATTGTTTAGCATTTTGGATGTAGGAATTTTATTTTCCAAACTTGGGATAGTGGATGATGGAGTTTAGACTTTGGACAGGGATAGTGTTTGGAACTAACACTTTTATATGCCTTGTGTGATCACCATTTTGAAGGAGGTGGACTGTTGTTATATGTGGGAGACCTCTTTTCTTGTGGCTCAACTTTTTGATTGGAAATTGGATTTGAAATCTTTTCTTTGCTTGATATATTTTTCTTTGGGATTCATTTTAACTTCATTTGTCAACTTGGGTTTTTGGATTCAATGGCTTTTGACCTTTGAATTTGGACTTTGATCTATAAGAATTTTGTTTCTATTGGTTCCAATTGGTGGTTTCAGGGAATTATAAATGATGGTTTATGGTGTGGATGATAAGAGTATTGGTAGCAACCTTATGGTAATGTCTACACATGACCCCTATTTTGATATTTGCATTGGATGAAGTTTCCCCTAATATCATGGAGGTATCACTAACATCATTATATTTATCGATTGGAGAATAGCAATACCTTGATGTCAAAGATTTCTATGAAACTATATTGGTTCTAGAATACCTTGCTCATGCAGGCCTAATCCTCTTCCTTGATATATCATACTCTGACATGTTCTATTTGTGATGGGGTATTTGTTGTTTTAGAAGCAAGATACTAACCCATCATTGTGTAGTTGAAACCCATTAATGTTTGGCATTTTCTCATCTACAAGAAAGCTTGATTTGATAAAAGTGGATGATCCTAGTTGATAGGATATTATGGATTTATCCTTCATCATGCTTGTTTCTTCTTGATCATTTGGCATGTTAATTTGATCCATGGTAGATGTTGTATCTTCTTGTTTGATTTGATCCATATAGTAGCTTTTGTATCTTCTTGTTTGATTTGATCCGTAGTAGCTTTTTTATGTTCTTGTTTGATGTTATCCATGGTGTCATTTATTTTATTATCTATGTGTCCAAGGGAGGCAAGTGTCTCATCTTAAGAAATGGAGGTGGTTGGGGTTTGGATAGGGTCAAGTCTAATTTCATGATCATGGATGGTATAGAATTCGGTAAGAGGATCATCTTGGATTTCTTGATCATAGGTAGGTTTTGTTGGTGTTTTTAATGTGCTATTTGATTCTCAAGACAACCTAAAGGATAGCCAATTCTTATACTTAATTTTCCTAAGGGGCCGACCAACGAACAAGAGAAGGATTTTTCAATTTTCTCCTCTAAACTTTAGACTCTACAAAAACTAGGAGGGTGATCCTATGCAATATCAATTAAGACTTTGTATAATTAACTTTAGATATTATTGCGAACAAATATACTCTTTTTCTTATCACCAAGATTTTTAAGATAAACAATAGAAAGGGCTAGGATCTTGGTGTTTAATTCAACTTATGAGTCTAAGAGTATGAAAATAACATTATGTAGTAAATATTGCTTGAATTATAAATTTGTTCATTAAAATTGTTGATCATGAAGATTATAATAAATTTTTTTGCATAGACTAGTGCCTTAAAGCTAGGTCACAAAGTCAAGGGAAACATAATTGAAAACCCTTATAACAGTATGGATTCTAACATCAAAGCTTAATGATAATGCATTACACTACCATCCCTTTAGAAATTCATAATTAATTCTACTTACAAATCCATGTATATACCTAAAACATTCAACATTTCTTATAAAGAATATTTAATTTACTACTTGAGTAAAAGCCACGAGATCTAAACATTCATACATAGGAAAGACTACAAAGATGAACACAAATAGATTCTTAGTCAATTTTATTCAAAAATGTTGAAGGTAAATACATGTAGGAGACAATTTCTTGCAAAGTTTGTCATGTATTAGATACTAAATGTTAGTAATGATACAAAATTACTAATCACATTGGAATCCCTTCCTAACAAGAACTAAATCAAACATATACAGACTGATATACAAAATTTTCTATGCTTTACAAAATTTTCAAGATCTTTGCAAAATGGCTCTAAAATCCCTTTCATAAAACAAGGGAGTGAACAAGCTTCAAGACATGGCATATATATCACATTTTCATTTGACCATCTTGTCCTAAAAATACAAAAAGTCAAAATCTCCTAAGGAAGATGAAAAGAAGGTTCACTAGAAGACAAAATATGCTTTGACTAAAGAAGAAGATGCTCAATGATGCTACAATGATGAAAGAGATAATGATTATACTTTGAGGCTTTATCTCTCGACCTAAAAGCATATATAAAAGACAAAAAGAAATGCCAAACCACCTGGAAAAAGAATGAAATAACCATTTAAATGTCATGTTATTTAATACATCTAACTTTTGTGGCAAAATGACTCATAGCTCTGGAATTTGAATGTACTTTTCATCCTAAGCTTGATATAATCTTTTTGATGGCAATTGATATTTAAGGGGTTGATCCATGTTAGATGTGTAGTGATGATACTTGGACAAAATTGAATCAGCTTCAGGTTATGAAACTCTTCTAGGAGCTCATTAGTATCCAACAGTTTATCCATACAACTTTTTAGGAGCTCAACATATGAAGAAAGCCAAGGTAGGAGTTATTGCTTCACATAGGGATTCCCGCTAAAGGTAATCCTTTATCTCTCCATTCTCATTCTTGATATTAGGCATAATTCTAATATCATTGTTTTCAAACTCCTTCAACCTTGTTTTTGTAGGTAAGAAATGCATAACATTGATTATATTATTCTAACATCATTGAGATGCATTTATACAAAGGACATAAGAAAGCGACAAATGAAGGAAAGCAATTTAACTGTTAATTGAAAAAGTTAGTTAACCTACCGAATAGTTAACCTTCCCGATGCTACTAGCCACTGATAATGTAATATAGGTGATTATGCTAATATTCCCCCCTTATTACATTGTTCCTATAAATATATCCCTAAAACCTTACACCTTCCCAAGGGACCCGCCCCCCTTAAGGCTTACATAACAAGACTTGGTGATTACAAAATATATACATCTTTGTGAAGATCTTTGTTAAACATTACTACATAAAGAAAGTATTTAAAACATTAATTTAAGACAAAATATTAATTTTGTCTTAAATATATATTTTATGTTTAAATTATATTTTTAATTTTCTAATTGTCTTAAATTAAGACATTAAAAAAATACTTTTTCTAAAATAATTTTTTTATTTCCATCTTCATTTTCCCTCCTCATTCGACATGCATTTTCCTTTTCTAAAGGAAGCCGAAAGGAAGCCGAGATTGAGAGGTTTTACGCAGCAAATCCCACTGGCGGGCCTGCTTATGAAGCTTCAGCTTTCAATGGCCCAAACAATCCATTTGGTGCAAATAGTGAATCGTCTTCTAGAGAAGCTCAGCCTGTTGAAGGTTCAGTTCCTAGGGATAGGGATTCTCAGGATTTTGAGGTTGGGCGTGATAGGAATTTCTTCAGGCCTGAGGGGCTTGGCAGGGAAGAACATCTTTATAGGAATTTGGGTCCAGCAGCTTTTGGCAGTGACATGGAGTATATGCGGCAGATGCGAGGAATGGAGGCACAAGATTATTACAGCAAAGAACAGGAACGGGAAAGGTTTTCCCGCATGGAAGTAGATTCAATGAGATAGAAGATGACCGCAGTAGCAAGATCATATGACAGTCCGCACGGGGCATCTGGGTCAGGGGTGCTACCTCATGATAGGGTACAGTGGATTTCCCAGTGGCTTTACAAACAGAGGGAGGCAAGATTTGCAGTATAACAACAGTCCACTGACTAGGAAAAGGGAGGAAGATCATGATTATCAACGCCCTTCCAAATATCAAAAGTAGAATGGTGGTTATGATAAGGGCACCAGTTGATGGTCGCCCCCATAATAGTGATGTGCAGTTGGTAGGGAACCTGTGCATGCTTTAGGTTCTGCTGGTAGCAGTGAGGATTTCAAGAAAAAAGTTCAGAAAGCCTTTCTTCGACTGTCAAAAGTACTATGTAAAAGTCCAGAACAATTCCACAAATATGAAGAGGATGGAAAAGCTGGTCAAGTGCGGTGTGTTGTCTGTGGCTGGTATGTGGGGTTATTACTTACATTTCTGGTATTTGCATTTTTAAAATTTCATGTATTTCTCAATTAAGTTGTTTCTTAAGTTTGAATGGTTATGCAACACCCATTAAAACTTGGATTGTGCTTTTATGGATTTGTGATTGTTACTGTTTTGCCATTTTCCATTTCCATTTACCATATTCTTTATCAGCCATTGCTACATTGTTTTTAAATATAGCCGCTTATTTAGAATGGTTTTGCAGCAATATGTTACTTTCAGCACTTGATTGGTGTAGGTGATTGTTTTGCGACTA
Source organism: Sequoia sempervirens (assembly GCA_007258455.2). Lineage (NCBI taxonomy): Eukaryota > Viridiplantae > Streptophyta > Pinopsida > Cupressales > Cupressaceae > Sequoia > Sequoia sempervirens. Next base: position 35,432 of record VDFB02282430.1, on the reverse strand, counting down.
GAAAGATAAAGGCAAAAAAGGAGTGCAACATTTAGAGAGTAATATTTCTAGGCTAAATTTTTTGAAAAAAACTATAATTGTCAAGGGGAAATATAATTAGACTGCTCCTTATAGATTGTCTGTAGATATGAGCAAGATTGGCACAGGACTTGAGATATAGAAAATCTTTGTATTGTTTTAAACTGAGATGCAATGCACCCATGTGCACTAAAACAAGCACTAATGTTATCTCTCTGAAGTATAGGGCACATCTCAATCTCAGGACTTATATCAATATGTTATCATTGTTTTCCTAATATTAAGATATGTATATTGAAGGAATGCGATTGTACCATTAAGACCTGTCTGTGATTCACTTTCTTTAATTATGTAGTTTGAAGCCTCTCATAATAATATTTTTGAGAAATATTTTGTCTTTATTTATATTGTTCTTTTTTAAACTCGTAGAATTTGGATGGATAAAATGCTTCTTGGAATAATTAAGAATTTGTAATGTAGAAGTCTATAGTTGCAGTCATAAGAACATTTATCAATAAAGATTAACATGTAGATTGTCATTCTTGGATTTCAATAACTATAGTCTGTGTTTATCATTGTATTTATGGTCTGCAGATATCTTCCTATGAAGTATGCCACATGGTGATGTATCATTATAATTTAGTCTGTTTTGATAACTCTCGGTAGCATTTATATAGATCCAAAATACTGCGTAGGATGCCCAAGATGTTATCTGCAAAATTTGAGTAATATGCTTTCTGCTACTACATTGCTCATGGATTAGCCTCTACTGTAAATAGCATGCTTCAAGCATTCTATGTGTTTTGAGGTGTTTTATTTGGTTGTGTGTTTCATGATCATCTCATTCATCTAGGAAATTCTGACCCATTGCTTAAAATTAAGAAGCCTGCCTGGCTGAGTCTAATTTGTCATCCGTAACCTTTTGATTTATGGAGTGTCCTCTAATTGAATCAATTTACTGGATAACTTAAAACTTTAAAAGATGCTAGAATAGGAATCTATCTGCTCTTGAATTAAGTAATTAAAACATTTGATAACAAGGAAATCAATTCAACATTATAATGTTGTTTCATAGTGGCTAGCTTTCAGATTTTTATGTTGATTTGGTTGTCTAAGTTGCACTGGTTGCTGTGTTTTGCAGGCAATCAATTTTTTTTATGGATGCTCATTGCCTTGTAACGCATGCATATTATGCTGAGAGTCCTAGACTGCGAACAGATCACTTAGGACCACATAAAGCATTATGCGTTCTGATGGGATGGAGTTATGCCATGCCACTTGAAATTGCAAAGTCATACCAGTCTCTCACATCACCTGAAGCAGTAGCAAACAAAGAAGATCTAATTTTATGGCCACGTTTGGTTATTATTAACAATGCATTCAGTGGAAAGAAAAGAGATAGCATTGGAAATCGAGAGATGGAGGAGAAACTCAAAGGTGCACAAGAACAACTTGGAAATTTTCTCATTTTTTTTTCTCTTCCTACTTTATCATATGAATATTCAAGAATGTTTAAATAGAGATTTCATATATAGTGGATGAGGTCTGTCTAACATGTATAGGAAGCTTGTTAACTTTTCTCACAATAATTCTTCATTTTGCTGCACATCGTTTTTGCCCTAAGTAGCCAGTTCGGGTTCGGGTTCGGGTTCGGGTTTGCGGGTTCGGGTTCGGGTTCGGGTTTGCGGGTTCGGTTCGCCGGTTCGGCAAAATTTTTTGGGGGGTGGGTTCGGTTCCTTGGGTTCGTTAGTACAAATTACAAAATATATATATATATATATATATATATATATATATATATATATATATGCAGCCTAGAAGCATGAATTAGGATTAGAATATCACATAACTGATAACATCATATAAACAACAAAACCACCATAAACTTGAATGTCATTTAAAACATGCATGATAAATATTCATTGTTCAAACTTCAAGTTCAATATTACAACACTTTCAAAGTTTTAATCATCATATGGATTCTCTAGATCATCCATATCAATGTCAACATTGACATTAGATGAAGTAGGAAGACTAGATGAATCACAAGTAGTGCCAATGGCACCATCACTAGCACTACTAATGTGCCCATGCCCTGTTGGATATCCTCATCCTCATATGCAATATGTTGGGAACTGCAAGCATCCAAGTCAGTATCCTCTGGCACTATATCCCACAACTTCGTCTCCCCTTCCTTGTAGTTAGGTTGTTTGTGTGAAAGGAGACGCAAGTTGGAATGCACATATACTAAGTTCTCCGCTTTTTTTGACAGCAATTTATTGCGCTTTACTGAGTGGATGAAAGAATATGTGCTCCAATTCCTCTCAGATGCGGATGAACTAGCAACCTATGAAGACAAAGTAAACAATTAAAAATTTATAAATGGAATTATGAAACTTTTAAAACTAAAATATGAAAATTTATTAAACTTACTTGTGATAAAATTTTGATTGCAAGGGGCTGCAAATTTTGGAAGTATTGTCCATGGAAGTACCACCAAGAATGAGCATCCTTTAAGAACCTATCACGGGAGGCATCAACATCTAGATGATTTGAGTGCACAAAATCAGTGAACTCATCCGTGACTACACTTCGCAAATCTCGATCAGGGAAGAGTCTCACAAATGCTGCCTTGTACCCTTCAGCCACTTCTAAATCTCTATATGGAGGAAGCCTTCCTAGTTGTGAAAGAACCTGAGAGCTGTAGTATTTTGGAGTCAATGCAAAGGCAAGAAGGTGTAATGGAGTTGTCATTTTGTTCCATCTTTCTTCAACAATTGTATGCACTTGTTTGAAGAAAGTCTCTTCAGGGTCCTGCTCTCTTGCATTTATGGTGCACTTGATCTTCTCAAGCATTGAGTCTATACCATCATATATTTGTCCAATGCATGGCTTGTCCATGTCAGTATAGCGAATCATACTCAAAATGGGCTCGGTGAAGCTAAGGAGATACCCCACACGATCCCACCATGAGTCATCTAATATCATGCTCTTAATTCTTGTTGCTCTTTCAGTGCTGCTTTGCCTCCATATAGACCAATTGGTGCTAATTACCATGCTAGAAAGTGCTTGCCTAACTTTCACAAGTCGTCTCAAGACGATTGTATTAGAGGCAAAGCGGGTTTCTGCAACCTATTGCAAATTAAAAAAAAATAATTAATATTTAAAAATAAACTTTAAAGAAGAATTTAAATTAGATTGAACAATCAAATTATGAAAATCAGAAAATGACAAATGTAAATATTACTTCTCTTACCTTCAATAGCTCCAATTTTGAAAATGTTCTAAAGATCCCTTGAGACAAGTGGTGGTTGGTGACGAACATCTGAATGTCCTCAGCCTCAGTATACAATTGTTTGATCCATTCAATTTTATTCCCAATCTTTTGCAGCATAAGATTGAGTGAATGGACCGCACAAGGTGTCCAAAAGATATGTGAATATCTTTCCTCAACCAACAACCTTGCAGCTCTACAATTCTTCGCGTTGTCCGTTACAACTTGAACAACGTTTCGGGCTCCCACTTGCTCAATGGCTGCAATAAGAATATTAGCAATAAATTGCCCATCTTTTACTTGCCCCTCACAATCCACGGCTTTCAAAAACATTGCCCCTTTAGGGGACATCGCTATGACATTGATCAAAGGCCAATTTTTTGAGTCCTTCCAACCATCTGAAACAATGGACACACCTGTCTCAACCCATGAATCTCTTATAGGCTTCAATGCATCTTCAACCAACTCAACCTCCTTTTCCAATAAAGTGCTACGCACCTTCTCATAACCCGGGCCCTTGTACCCTTTTGGAGCTTCATTAACCGCTCTCAACATCTCTTTCCAATATGGAGAACGAACAACATTAAAAGATAATCCATTGGCATATATGCATCTTGCTACACATTGGTCGGCAAGGGCTCTACTCTCATTTTGAAACGCAACTTCCAAAGGTCCCTTTGCTCTCTTGTTTGCAAAAGGTTGTGCACTTTGAGCTTGAAGATTTGGAATGGCCATAAATGGGTGGTCTTCTACCACAATATTGGGATTGGGATTAGATGGGGGCTGCATTCCCTTTGATTTTTTATTTAACAAAGGGTGATTTCCTTTTTGGGCTTCCCGTTGATCTGCTAGTTCTTGCTCCATAATGTATTTTGCAATTGTCTCAGGTTGAATAGGGGCATCTTTCTTTCCAGGGCAAGGTGAGATGCCTTTTCCACTTATGCCACACAAATGTGCTTTCACCCTATGGTATGAACTAGAATATTGAACATCACACCCATTGCATTTCCAAACATAACCACCACCACCTGGAAGCTGTCTTATCATTTCAACATACTGCCATAGAGGAGAATTTGCATTTGTTTTGAACTTTGGGTTTGGTTTAGCTATGGAGCCGGAGGTAGAACCCATTGACATTGTGATTCCTATGGCAATTTGTTTTGCAAACAACACATTCAAAATTTGAATGAAAACAAAATATAATAATTTTTTAAAAATTAAAACCTAGCTCTTTTGAATCTTGCACAATGTATACATTCATAGAAGAACAGAAAAAAAAAGATGCAAAACAAAGTTTCTGTTTGTAAAACAAAAAAAAAAGAATGAAAAAATGAGAAAAACATACCTTTTTGCAAAAATAATCTTCAACAATCTTTGTAGCAGCCAATGAACACTTGCAAATCTGTAGGAATGGCAATGCAATCGTTGTAGAAGCTTCAACAATCAATATTCAACTCCTTTTGTCAATCCAACAAGTTAAAATAAGAACTCAGCCTCTTGGAATGAAAATGCTTGTTTGCAAAACAAATGAATGAAAATGAGGTAGTTTAGGTGTTTAATATGTTTTAGAGGTCACTTTTAGGGTTCCTATGGGCGTGGGTCAAAGTCAAAGTGAAGGAAACAATAAAAAAAACCAAAAAAAACGCCTTTTTGCCGCCCAAACGCGTGGGTTCTGCTCGGGTTCGCTTTGGGTTCGCCCGGGTTTTGCTCGGGTTCTCCCGGGTTCTTCACCGGCGAACCAAGGCCCAAATGCAAGGACCCTGGCCGAACCAGCAGAGGGACCGGACCCGGGCCTGGACCCAGTGCGAACCCGGACCAGGACCCGGGCCAGAACCTGGCGAACCGGCTACATAGTTTTTGCCAAGTACCTTTGCTCTGGCTTTGGTATGCTTCTGTGCTTGTTGAGTTTTTTATATTTGAATAATCTTTATTAGGCCATGTGATTGAAGGGAGGAAAGTGTCTCAATCTGGAAGATAGATTTATGTAAATAGGATTCCAAACCCAATTTTTAGCTATTTTGTAGTCAATACAAATGGCAAGATAACTTGTCTATGATGAATTACCCATAAAAGTGCAGTGATTGCTACTTTTGGTAATGAATTTGGCATGCCAGAGGAAGCAAGCATGGAAAAGGAACTCCTCTAATCTCACCCAACAAACTTTAATGAATGGCAGTTCTGAAGATGGGCTATTTATATGCAGATAGGGTGGTTCTATTTTAGATTTGAGATATCCAAGATATATCTCTTAAATTTCATGATCCTATGGAGTGTTAATGCACTGTGCAATAGTAAGTTGAGTGATAAGAGATGAATAATGCCCCATAAGGACCCTGACATTCTCATTTATCATTTATGTTTCTCCGAGTTTTGGGACAGGTGTATGGGGGGTGTGAGGATGCATTTCTTGCATGGCAAAAAAACAATCTTACAATTTGGGAGTGGTGGGGGCAGATTTGGGAGATTTCAGGATGTTCTTTGATGTTGCCAGGGTTGTAACAATGTTTTTCTCAAAACAGGAAACAGCCCTGGGATATCAAAAAAATTATTAAAACAAGTAACAACTAACGTGATGTGAGAATAAAATTCAGAAGGGACATGTGGGTATGTCTTCTCCACATCCTTGCACCCCAAAATTGTCTGGCACAGCCCCAGAGGACAAGGGATGCATTGGTGGAAGACTAAAATTCATCGTATTATGCTATATCTGAGTAAAGATGATGCTTATTAGTTATTACTTAACCTTGTCATTGTGTTTGGATGATAGTCTCTATGGTGCATTATTTAAGAAGTTTATATTAAACATGTTACCGGATGTTCTGTTCCAGTTTGATCAGGTCTCTATTGTTATTGGACTTGAATGGATTGAGGTTTAGTTTTATTAATGACTCCATTAGAAGTCTGCTTTTGTTTTGGAAAGCAAGCTTTCCATTTATTGTGGGTGTTCTTGTAAAAGCTATGACCCAAGTTGGAATCTCCCATCCCAAACACATGGGAGCATCCTGAAATAGTAGACTTTTGAGAACTTCATCCTTACCAACACATTGATTTGAAGGTCTAACAAATAAAAAAGTAAGCCTTTCGTTTGCCCATAGATACTTTTGCAGGCAGGCTTATTTAATTTGATCAGCATTTTTGTCAATTAGATCCTAACAGAGGACATTGTTGATTGACATTTAGCTAGAATTTCGTTTTGATCAATATATTTTTTCTACGGCTTTAGCCATATCACTGGTTTTGAAATTGCAATTTTAAATTGAAACATGCATGCCTGTATTTTATTTCAATCCAGTTACTGCAAAATAATTTAAGGCTCTATTCGAGCTTGCCAATTGCTCCATTATTGTGTCCTAGGAGAAAACTTTTCTTAGAGTATCCCCTTGCTCTCATAACTGCACCAAGAGAAAACAAGTTCCTCGGTGGAGTGTTTCTCATTCTATGTGAAATTGAATTCAGAAATTTAGAGGTATCTAATAGAAAAAGTTCATAATAATAAAGTATTAAATTGTTAAATTAGACAAACTCAAATAGTTTGAAATAACTCATATCATCCCTCTAAAATGCTGTAAATACCTCAATCTTCTTAGATGAGACAATTAGGAAATTTGACCTAGTTTAGGAGTGCCCTTTTTTTAATCTTGAAGCAAATGAATTGGGAAAATCTTTTCTAATCTCTTCACTGCTAAAATATTGCAGAAAAGCTAATTCAAAAAAGACCATTCTGTCCATAATGTGATACTGGTTTTTTTTTTTGTTTAATTTTCTTTTGCATGAAAAGATCACTGCATTGAAGTTGACTTTTATAGAGGATCTTGGAGTCTCTGTAAGCTAATCTCCTCCATTTTGAGTAAAGTAACCTAGTATTAGCAAGTTTTGACAATGGTGGTCCTATTCTCTCATTAACTTATGTGGCATCTTGAAGTGCTATCAAGTTTTGGCATTGTTGGACCTATTCTACTTCTCATGCAGGATCTTGAGCTTCTTATCAGTATGCAATATGTCAATTCAATTTAGACATTGGACCACCGTTAAGATTTGAGTTAGTTAAGTCTAGTTTGACATGTTTTAGCCACAGCAGATGATGAGATTGTGTCAACGTAATATGATCACCTTTGTTGAGGTGCCCAAGATTTCAATATTTGCTGGGATGTGTAGAACTTAATGTGTGGTGTGGTATTTCATGCATGTTTCTTAAGAGTTTAGTTATTGATAATGCTGTAGACTATGGATTCTTCTAGCATGGATTTGGCTGTGTCAACAAACCGTGAACTTGTTTTGTGAATTTTGAATGCTTATCATGCAATTCTAAGCATGTGTCCCCTTGATTAAATTTGCAGTTTATAAAAGTGGATTGTGCCTGCTATGGGATGAAATTGCTTACTCAATTTGCTGGGAACCTGGGTTCTGATTATTTTTTTTGTTCTGTCATATGTCATGGCATTCACCTCAGGAGGACTTGAATCAAATAAATTGGGAAGTTGGAAAGGCCTTTCATTCAAATTGAAAACATAGTTAGCAATTGCATGCTGTATTCGCCTAGTTTACATAGTGGCTGAAATTATGTCACTTTACCTGTCTCTTTTTCAAAGCATAAGGTTGAGCCCCAATATTGTATAGTTTGTTACTTTTATTATGCTGGAACTATTCCTCTTTAAAAATATTAGCCATTAAGCAGTATTTGCAGAAAGAATTTAGGATTCTGTGTTTAGATTGATGGAGTGTTTTGAATATTCCTATTGTGATGTATGTGTCTATAAGACTTTCCTCTAGACCAGTCCCACTTGTTCCTTTAAGGACATCATGGAGGGCAAGTTTTTAATCTTTTCGTTCTTTTCCCATTTCTTCAGCTGGCTTTTGATTGTTTTCATTTTTACATCTTTTCTACTGACATTATTTTAGAATGCATATCTTTTTTTCTGGTGGTGTGATTGTATGTCTTTTTATCTGTTTGGTTACTTTTTCTATCAAATCTGCTCCAAGTGTCTTTGTAGTCACCTTTTGGCATTTTGCCTATATGCTTTATTTATAAAGATTGCTATTTGTTTATACCTCAGCTTGGTGAATTGCCCGAACTTGAACTTTTATTTTTATTGCTTCTTATATTAATAAACTAATAATACAAACAAAATCCTAAAAGGCTGGTAGGGATTTATTGTTGCCTCCATTTGGATTGATGGAATGTTTTGAATATTCTTATTCTGCTGCAAATGTCATTTTCAGACTTTGATGGATCTGTCCCATTAGCATCTTTAAGGATATCACAAAGGGAAAGCTTATAATCTTTTCATTCTTTTCATGTTTCTTCAGCTGATGTTTGATCGTTTCCATTTTGACAATCATTTCTGCTGACACTGTTTCAGTATGCATGTCTCTTTTTCTTGTGGTGTGATTTCATGTCTATTGGCCTGCATAGTTAGTCTTCCTATTACATCTCCTCCTATTGTCCTTGCAATCACCTTTTGCCCATATACATTATTTATAACGATTGCTATTTTTTTATATCGCAGCTCGGTGAAATGTTTAAACTTGAACTTTTATTTTTATTGCTTTTTACATATTAATAAATCAATATACAAACAGAATTCTAAAAGGCTGGTAGGGATTTTGTTTGTTAGTAATAGCTTTGAATAGGGCGAGGAGATGATCAAGCAAATTAGGTGGTCCAGCGTTTTGGCAATTTAAGAGTCATACATGTACTCAATGAAAAACCATTGCTCTGCCAATATTAGAATTACCAGTGAAAAGGGACAACAAATATAACATTCAGAACATCATAATGGAAATTACTTTACACATAATCTTCCTGAATCATCACACATAGAGCCAATAATCATATAATCATATGCATAAGATTCTCATCAGAGGATCAAAATAATAAAGTTATATAACAATGAATACTTTAAGGGTCTAAAAAGCTTCACATTAGATAATTTTTTGGTCTATGATGTACATTTGTGTGCATTCCATTATCCCCTGACATCCTTTTTTTCGTACTTCTTAATAGTTTTTTTCTGTTAATCATCAGTTTACAATTGGTTGGAAACATTCATCTAAAAACTATGTTAGCAAACTATTGGATAAAATACCTTGATGAAATGTTAAAAGTGTAAACACGAAAGGTATATGCAATCTGTTTGACAAAATTTCCTAGTAGATATGTATGCATGATATAGAAAGTTGCAGAAAATACAGAAATAATTTGGAAAAATGCTTTGAACATCTCATCATACAGATGATAGTTTTTTTCTGTTAATTATCAGTTTAAAATTGGTTGGAAACATTCATCTAAAAACTATGTTAGCAAACTATTCGATAAAATACCTTGATGAAATGCTAAAAGTGTAAACACGAAGGGTATATGCAATCTGTTTGACAAAATTTCCCGGTAGATATGTATGCATGATATAGAAAGTTGCAGAAAATACAGAAATAATTTGGAAAAATGCTTTGAACATCTCATCATACAGATATTGTATGTGAACTGTTTGAAATTTTTCTTTGAGGAATCTTGAATGATATTCTTTGTATGTCTCACATAGGGTTTCTCTTTTCTCTTTTTTAATTATTTTTATTTTCGTACTCGTTTATTTTTTAACTATAAGTACACATAAATCTATAAACAACCTTATCATATGAGGAAGCTATCCCTCTCAAATGTAGAAGAAAATTTTGTCACAAGGAGACACAAAAAAGGGAATTCAAACTAAAATATATAAAAACTAAGTAAAAAATATAGAAAAATTAAGTGATCCACAATGAAGAGGATAGAGTGAGCTTTCAAATGGAGATCAAAAATATGCCAGAGGGGATTCCAAAGGCTTGGACAAGGTAAGGAGACTAGGGCAAGGCGTATGTAAATATGGTAGGAAAACAAGAGGTGCAAATAGGGTGCACATCAAATACTAGAAAGCTCTAAGATGGCCTATGTTTGAGAGGCAAGTAAAGACTCCATATCTCCAATTCTTCAAACACAAGTTCCTATATGATATCCTCTATTATTTAGCTATATGATCTGATATGCCACAACACAAGAATATTTATGAAAACACTAATAGTATTGATTGTTGTTAAAACATCTATCCTGGAAGGCTTGATTTCTGTTACATTATGATTGATTTAATGAAATTTTAAACCGCATGGTCTCTTTTCTTAATGCAAATAAATCAAAGAATGCATTTCAGTATTAAAAATACCAACATTTCTTCACTGTCTTCAATTTTTTGCTTTTAATGTATATAAATCTAATGCTGCAACCAAATAGGTGTACAACTTTTTCCATTGTCTGTCCTTACTGAGTTTTATGAGAACAAAAAGTTCTATATGCCTTGTACAGTATATAATGAAACACACAAAAGACACCATATTCCAAAGAGCCTAATATAGTGGGTGGAAAGATATCAAGCTTATACCTACTGTATTTGAAAATCCAACAGTTACATACAAAACTATTATTCCCCAACATAAATAATCATTTCTGAACTTCTGATCTGATTCGCTTGTGCTTAGAACTTTTAAAATAATTTCCTTCCCTCAAATTCCAGACTAATTAGGAGACCACGGACAACATATGATCTATTTCATCAGTTTAAGAGAGTAATATTTGTTTTGCTTTTTGTTATTTTATAGACTTATCATGGCTTTATTTTTTGTTAGCCAAAATCCCAATACATTTTATAGATCTAATGGCTAGCACTTAAATATTTCTGTGTTGTGGCATATCAGATCATATGCTCACTCAAGTATAATATCAGATCAAATCAGCTTAGATGAGTATAATGTATCCATTTCCATGCAACTTAGATGAATCTGTATCCATTTCCATGCAACAATGCTCTGTTCTGCATCAGATTTATGCAAAAATGTTCTTGGCTGGTTTAAATGCTAGTATGCTATTAAGGAAGATTAATGTATTCTGATTAAAGTGTAAGACACTTATTACATTAAATCATTGTGTAAGATAAAGTAAATATTGTACATACATATATGATATTTTTACTTATTTCTATTCCATTTCTATATGAAATTCCTTTCACTTTTGAATTCTTCAAGATCTTTTTGGCATGCTTAAATGATAACATGATAATAAGAAAGATTGATCTAATCTGATTAAAGTGTATGACATTTCTTACATTAAATCATTGCAAAGAATATATGAGTAATAAACAGATTCTAGTCTTTTTATTATGTATTGGAATTCCTTGACAAGTAATGTTTAACTTGCAGGTGTTGAAGTTTATGATGAAGAAGCTGAACAAATATGTTTTGGTTCACTGCACCCACGGTTTCAACTGTACTGGGTATATGATTGTGAATTATCTTGTTCGCATTCAAGGCATAACTGTCAAAGAGGTATTGTAGAGTTTTTACAAAAATTAGTTCATTGTTGACATTTGCTTCTCTGCTGCTTTTGCCTGTCTGTCATTTCATAGTCATATTCTTGGATGTTCAATTGGTCTCATTTATACTTGTAGGCTGTGGAGTGCTTTGCTAGTGCAAGACCTCCAGGAACTTACAAGCCAGATTATATTGATGTGTTGTTTAGGTGTTACAATGAAAGAAAACCAGAATCGGCGATTTTTCCTTGTACGCTAGAGTGGAAAAGCTCAGCTGTTGATCTTAATGGCAATGGAGTTGAGGATGAAGATGATGATGGTGACATCCTGGTTACTTTGCAGGTAAACAACATTTTGATGATTATAGTGATTGTATATGTATCTGCATCTCAATTACCCAACATACCACTGTGAATCTCAAAATATGTAAAGAAATATGACAGAAGAAAGCTCAATTTTTCACATGATATGTGGCATTTCACACCTGAAAATTTAGCTGGAAGTTTGATGTGGAATTTGGCATTGAATGTCTTAAAAATTAGCATAGGCAGAACTGGATTTGGCACTAATTTTTTTCTTTTAAAAACACAACAATTATCTGGTTCTTTGTACATGAACTACAGTATTGAGTTTTAACAATCTCCATGTTATTTGCAACAAATTTGTTCCTTCCTCTGTCAGACTTTGTTCAAAGCCACACGTGCCTTCACATTCAATCACTGAACTGGTATGTAAAAGATGATGCTTCAAAGTTCAACATCTGTTGTGGGCACTTGTAGTGTCATAAAATACTCAAACAAAAGCAGACCTACACCTTAGGTTATCACAATTTAAATAATTAACACATATTTCAATGCCCTGTATGGCCATAGTATTCCAAGTGACTGCAAAAAATTGATGAATTTCTAGGTTAGAAAAAAAAACTGCCATTTGTGGAATAATTCAAAATTTTACATTTAAGACTAACATTTTACTCCTATTTTACATTTAAGACTAACACTTTACTCCTCAAAGATGATCCACTTCAATATTTTACAAAGCCCATTTCATTTGGGAAAAATTGAGTACTTTCTTAGCATTTGTGAAGTAGTTTAATTTTAAGTTATCTTCCTTGTGTTACTTCTCGAGAAATGTGAAGCTGGGATGGAATAAAAACCAAGCCAAACTTGGATTGGCCTAGAAAATATATTGATCCTGGTCAGGCTTCAGCCCAGAATCAGCCACATGGCTAGAGCTGAATTTGCAGGCCCAGGCCAGACCGTGTGTGAACTCTAGGTTAAATTGGGGAGACCCCACTAAGTTACCGCAAAAAAGTGATTTTTACAAAGCCCATTTCATTTGGGGAAAACTGAGTACTTTCTTAGCATTTGTGAAATAGTTCAATTTTATGTTATCTTCCTTGTGTTACTTTTTGAGAAATGTGAAGCTGGGATGGAATAAAAACCAAGCCAAACTTGGATTGATCTAGACAATATATTGATCCTGGTCAGGCTTCAACCTAGTTTCCTCAATTGATAAGCCTTTCCTATAGTTTTCGTTCCTACCAAAGTGTAATATTCTAGACTTTCTTCTATATTGGATTTGACCTAAACCCTGCTTTATTCCATCTAGCTGCACAACTTCTTTGCCAAGAGCCACATATTCAAGACCAAGCTTCTCAACTATTTTTTTATGCATAACTGAACTACTTGCTTCTTGAACTAGCTTAAAAGCTGTCCTTGTTGTGATGTTGTCTCAGACCCTAGATTTCACATTTTGATTTTTAACGAACTTCAAGTTTTCACCCTCCATGAGGTTTGTTCCAGGTAACTCTGGAAAAAGATTCTGTTGCCTTTCTTCATTTTTGGTCTGTGTTTCCTTTGTTAGTTTTGTGGATGGATGGATGCCTTACCCTGCACCATCCAGAGATTGGGGACACCAGAGAAGAACACAAATTATCTGCATTAGAACAGGAATATTCCAAGCGATGTTCCTCAGATTGGATGCCGTCTGACTGTGTCAGAAGTAATGGATGGTCATGGATTTGATTTAGAGTACGATAAAGAATAGGTATTTTAGCTTTTGTTTTTTCCCCGTGCATAGTACTGCCTAATATTTTACATATTATATGGCTTTGTGGGTGAATGTATTTTTCCTGCTATTTAGTTTATTTATACAGTTCATTATATCTAAGTCTTGCATGTTGTTCTTGTCCATCTACTCTAAGTTGTCTCTACGTTGTGGTAAATATATAAGGTATTTATGTAGAGATCCAAATCTAACTTCATATACACAATTACTGCTTAAATAAATGATATAAACTCTTCCAATCTTGTTTAGTATTCTAAACTGTAGCTGTACCTTTATAGTGCCAGCAATTTTTTATGCTGAAGGCGTATCCTATTTGAAAGTGCCCAAGCTAAATTTTATAACGGACAGTGTAAAAGTCCCTGGAGACGATCAAAGTGATCGCACCTGTTCATGTGCTTTGTCTCGCAGCCATTAATGTGTGATGAAATTTGCAATATCATCTGCAGTCATTCATATCTATTCACCTTTCTATTTGCAAGCATTCATATCTGCTTTTCATTTATTATCAGCACATTTAATTTGCTCGGTGGAAGCTAACTGATCCGAGACTGACAGAATAATCTGATCTGAGACTTGTAGAAAAATCTTTGCTTTGAATGCCATAAAGATTACGGATTCCATAGATCTTTTGATCCCTCAACACGCTGATATTGCTTCCCACTGGTATTTTATACTGTTTTTTATATTTTACACCGTCATTGTGCACCCTTTATCGATATGCAACTTGCAGTCTAGGCGGCTATGCCAGCGGGTAAATGCTCAGAACTGATGGGGTTTCTGCAAGTTGATGTGCGCTAATTCCAGGATACATTACCCCATTGAGGCATCTTGTCAAACACATCGCGCGCTATCTTTAAATCACCACTAGATTTAGCATTGTTTTGAACTAACTTATCTCATGATTTGCAGATCCCCCTGTTTTGCCTGGGTGTTTCCGGCATTTCTAATTTTAGAGACAAATTTTAACTGGTTGTTTTCGACATTTTTAATTTTAGAGACGAATTTTAATTATGCGACATTGCACAGGGGTGCTGTTGATGTTATCAATATCTTGATATCTCGCTCGTATTGACCTGATCAATTTTCCCTAGAGTTTCCACTTGTGCCCGGAATTCCTTTTGCCTTTGTCCTGCTCTGTCAAGGCGCTTCACAGCTATGTTTGAGTTGGTGGTTCAATGTTGCCTTCAGCCAATTCGTCTTTCATGAACTAGGGTTTGCCTTCAAACCCTAATACATCAAACCTGGTAGGTGGTGGATATGCAGCGGGTTACGACGTTCCTCAGGTGGGAGGTTATAATGGGAGTCAGGGAACTGGAGCTTGTGGTCATATTGGAACCTATGGGGGGCCTCTTGTTTATGGAACCCCCACTCCTAGTTCGGGTGGGTTTTCAGAAGCAGCCCAGAATGCTCACCTGTCCTATAAAAATCAACCTCAACATCGACAATTAGCGCCAACCGCAAATATGGTTCTTGGTGGAGGAATTTATCCAAACGATGGTCAGTTGTTTCTCCCAGTTTAGGTAGGTTTATTGATTTTGTCACTTTCCTTGAAACGGGGGACTCAATTACATGTTATTTATTTGTCATTCTAGAAATAATTCAGCCATCCCTTGTTATTTGGCCTTCAAAAAATTTCCTCAAGACACAGTTAGTGCATTCATTTCATACAAACCGCTTATCCCTTCTGATGCACTATGCTACATTTACTATAGTATATTTTGTTGTGATTATGTGCCGATATGTTTATCTTTACATGTATCTTTCACACTTCAACCATGGATTGTGCTATATTTTCTATATTGGAGAATTGCTACTCAGAACTCTATTTATTATTTGGCCTTGATAAATTGCATGGGGGCACTTGTCGTGCACAGTGAATAACACCAACTTTTAATCCATTCAAAATCCTGTCGTTTTCTATTGTCTTTTGCATATCAGTTTTCTAAGCTTGTTTTCTGTGTTTGCGTTTCGTCATCTTCTGCATTTTTGTTTTCCAAGCATGTTTTCCGTGTTTACATTTTGTCGTCTTCTGCTTATGCATTATATTGTATTTACTAAAATGTATTGTGTTGTGTTTCTGAGCCATAGTGACTAGCTTTACAACATGAATCATGTACACTTCAACTGTAGATTCTTATATTGTTTCTAGATTAGAGAATTGATGTTTGCAATTTCATTTTTTATTTGGCCTTGATGAATTGCATGGAGAAACTGTTAGTGTACGTTAAATCTGACAATCATCTTAATCTTTGTAAATCTTATTATCTTCTTATGTCTCATGCATTGTATTGCATCTACTATAACATTGTGTTTGTGATTTTGAGTTGTATACTTTAACTGTAGGGGTTGACACAATTTCATTTTTTATTTCGCCTTGATGAATTGCATGGAGAAACTGTTAAGTGTACATTAAATCTGACAATCATCTTAATCTTTGTAAATCTTATTATCTTCTTATGTCTTATGCATTGTATTGCATCTACTATAACATTGTGTTTGTGATTTTGAGTTGTATACTTTAACTGTAGGGGTTGACAAGGACTTGCATTTCTGTTTATCATTTGGCCATGATTTATTGCATGGAGAAACCTTTGGTGCAAATTGAATGGCACAAACTTCTCAGCCCTTTAAATCCTTTCATTTTTTTCATCTTGTGTACCCCCACTTTACAAAAAATGTTTTTGTGGTTGTGTTCTCTATCATCTTATGCCTTTTGCATCATACTGCATTAACTATAATATACCGTGTTTGCAACTATCTACCGAAATGTTTAGCTACAGCATGAATTTTGTACACTTCAACTGTAGATTCTTTAATGTTTTCTAGATTTATTTGATGAATTGTATGGAAGCACTGTTGATGCACAGTTTATAAAACAAACTTTTTAGTCTATCAAAATGCTATCAATTTTCATCATCTTCTGTGACCTGTTTTCATGAATCTTGTTCGCTTCAAGTGTAAATTCTTGTATGTTTTCTAGGTTGGTTAGTCTTGATGAATTGTGTGGAGCGAATGTTAGAGTTCATTGATTGACACAAACTTTTTAACCCATCTAAATCCTATCCTTTGTCATCATCTTCTATGCCTGTGTTTTACAAGCACATTTCTGTGGTTGTATAATCTATCATCTGATGTGTTATGCATTATGCTGCATTTACTATCATAATTGTGATGTAATTAGTACCAAAATGTTTAGCTCTTTTGTACACTTGAACTATAGATTCTATTATGTTTACAAGATTGGAGAATTTCTTTTCTCAAATTTGTTTATTATTTGGCCCTAAGGAATTGCAAGAAGGCACTGTTAGTACACAGTGAATAACACAAAATTCTTATCCCTTCCAAATCTTTCCATTTTTATTAATTATTATCAAAATGCCAAGTCAATCTTTCACCTGCTCATCTGAATAACTTTTTGAATGTGCAGGAGATGACTCTAACCTCCCATATGAGCCACCAACTTTGTCCAAATACTTTCTCCTCCAAGGCCAACTCTAGCCATCCATCTTTCCCAAAGACCCTTAAATGCAGGCACTAAACTGACAATTCTCTAAATAATATCATGTCATTCTTGCTAAGGAATTTGCCACGATGTTCATTTTTCAGCATTCAGTACATGGCTTTTTTGAGAAGGATAAAATTGATAAGGGGATTCAAATTTTCCATGTATAGATCCATCTAAATTGCCACAACTGAAAAACATAACCCAATCCCCATAAACATTTTGAGCCAAACATACAACAGAGCAGATTCTAAATGAAAGCAATCAAACTAGACTACATGCCTAGCCTGACTGAAACTATAGGTGTATGGGTTGAGCTTTACTAACAAATTCATAGTGCATTTGCTTCACACCCAAGTTAAATATTACAAAATTTTCCTATGGCAATAACCCTAGCTGGAAAACAGAGTCCGCCACAATGAAGCATATTTTTTAGCGTTGACAGATTACCATGCAGAAGTGTATGAGGTTATGGAGATTTGTAAGGCTGCTGTTGCGTATGAAGATGTGAGGGAATTTAGAAAGGAAGTGCCCATCAGATTCAGAAGCGAGAATAGCCCACAGAAAAGAGCTTCGAGTTGCACAGCACAGTTCCTAATTTGTTTAGTGAATGGCCCCCTATCTGTAGTATAGTACAGTGCCTAATTTTTTTCCGCTCCTCCAAACTCTTCCTTGCTGGTATTTTTGGCGAGTTGCAGCCTGAAAATAAGGTTTCACAAAGGGTTTTAGACTATGTTTATTAAAATGGACAGCTATAAATTTAAGTTTATTTGAAAAAAAAAAAATCCCTTCGCTTGGGAAATATATAGTTTTAAAATTTGGACAAGTATAGAGTTTATACATCAAATATTTTAATGGTTTGAAACATTGAACTTTTCAAAACTAAACAGCTGTAAATTTAAATTGAACAATTGTTAATGTATTTCTTTAAACTAAAAATCTTGAGTGAAACATCTTGGGTTTACAATGTTTTAGGCAATTTTAAAGATTGCACAATATTTAAGGTTAGAAGGGGTGAAGGCACAAAATTCAAGGAAACAAGATGGACCAACAAGAAAAATAAGAGACCAACTTTTATAATTAAGAATATATTTGGAAGAATAAAAATAAAAAAGAAGAAATAAGGAAAAATAATCAATACAACTATTTGTTATTAGAAGTGTTTGAAATCCTAAATCACAAATAATGTTGTTTGATTGTAAGTGTTTAATGTAACAAATATTTAATTTTTTAATCTATTTAAAAAAAAAATAGTTTCACATTTGAAAAATTTTATTAGTGTTTTATAAAAATATCAATTTTTACATATTTGTTTTATGGAGAAAAGTTAATCAAATTTTTAAGTAATATTGAAAAAAGTTTAATTTTAATTTTTTTAATCATATATTTTTTCCATCTTTTATGAACTCCATTTTTTAATTAAACATATATATCTCATTAAATTGACATCAACTTGATCTGATTTCTTCTAGTGTTGTGTCTAACACTTAATAAGACTTAATATTTAGTGGGTTTTAATGGAGCTTGATTATCTTCTTGATTCAAAGGTTTTATTTCAATCATGTTTGGATCCTTGCAAGTGGATGCATAGTTCATTTGAAGCTATAAATTCTCCATTGAGACCTTTGTTACATAAACAGCATCATTTTCTGAATGGCCTACCAATGGACCAAATTTAGTAAATAGTAAATATATGAAAATAAAAAAATAGACCAAATTTTATTCTAATTCACCTTCCACAATTCTTTGGCGTACCCATTGCACACTAAGGTGCAATTGCTAGTTTTATTGATTTGTGGACATTACTATACTTTATTTACTTCTTTTCTTTTCAATTCATTTTCATTGTGGAATATGAACATTTTATTTTTAAAAGTATGATTGTAAATAGAATTCAAACAAATGAAAAGTTCAATGGGAACCAATAGCTTATGGATCTTGATCATGCCATAGGAAAATAGAACTAAATATGGATTTCAATGGATGTTCAAAAACTATAGTTATTTGGAGGCCTAGGGTACAAGCAAGGCCGTTTAAATTAGAATATCTAAGTAAATAATTATGAATACAGCTATATTATAATTTATATAATTGTAGGATACTAAAAATTGTGGGTATTGGACCATAAATTGTCCATGTTACTGTAATAGAATTTTCAGGCAGCTTTGTCAAAAATTGAATAGTTTTTTTTTTCTTTTGCTTGGCTGTGTCGAAAGTAAAGAGATGAGAAGATTTTGTGAACATGGTATAGTTATCTAATAATATTATGTCAAGGTGCGATAAAATTCCCTAGTATTAGTCCATTTATGAAACAACATCATGGCTGTCTAAATTTTTTCTTAGAATTTTTGCAGAAAGTAACAAACATTGCATAGCTAATATTTATAAGCGTTTACAGTGTTAAGACTAATTGTAAAGACCTTTCTCTGTAAATTCAGAATTACAATTTTTCTTTTCATATAACGAGATAAGGCTTAATATGAGAGGATATAAACTTGTAATCAGTCTAATTTAGTTTTTTCACACAAACATAAAGATTTAGCAAGATGTTGAAGAGACTTGAAAACAATCTCCTTGATGTTACCAAGGAGAAGCACTTTTACTGTACGTGACATTATGGGTGTTAGTTATAATGGATAGCCAATCTATTGGTTGTTAGTAAGGGGAAGCAGTATTATAATGTATTATTGGCTATAGTTATAGTTATGGTTAGTTATAAAGGATAGCCAATCTCTTGGTTGTTAGTAAGGAGAAGCAGTATTGTAATGCATTATTAGCTATGCCTATAGTTATAGTTATGGTCCTAACCAATCATTTAGTAGGGGAGCATTTCTAATAGGGAATGAAACAGGCGTTTGACCAACCTAGTTAATCTTAATAGGAAGTGTAAGTTTTTTTATGCACTACTCTATTGGTTACTGTATCCCCATATCATATGCATTACTATATTGGCTAGAGTCATATAAAGAAATTCAAGTTTAAACAATCTAGTTTATATTACCAAGAACAACTTGGATTATGCGTCACTTTACTAGCTATAGTAAAAATAATCTAGAGTCTAGGAATGGCTAATAATTTCTGTAAGTTCAATTTAAAATAAATAAATAAAAAGCTCACAAGGATGTCTGGTAAAATTCTATTTTTTAATTCTTGTCATTTATAGAGATATAGTCATCAACTAAAGTCTAATATCTAAATGTAATAGAGTTGTATCCATTCAGTCATGAAAAAAATGAAATCACCTTCCACTATGTGTATCTCATGTCTCTAAGTGACCTTACTTTTAGATTGCATGTCTTTTAGAGGGAACAGAGTCAGACTCCACTAGCAATGTAAATGGATTATATGAACATTGTAAATGTGTTTTTCACACAAGTTGTTTTCTATATCACGATTAGAATGCAAGATGTATTTTTTCCTTATATTTTTGTATGTATGGAATTATTCTGCCTCATCCAATAAACCCAACATTGTCAAGAGAGTACATTAATAGAATTTATGAACTACTGATGGATTTTGCCTGCTTTTAATACAGGGATGTGATGCCTCAATTTTGCTAGATGACAGACAACTTTGAATGAGAGAAAACCGCTGGTCCTAATCTTAATTCAGCAAGGGGATTTGAAGTCATTGATACCATAAAAGCAGCCGTGGAAAGTGTATGCAATGCCACTGTTTCATGTGCAGACATTCTCAGCCATGCAGTCAGAGATTCAGTCTATCTGGTGTGTAATTTTTTTTCTCTCAATGAAATAATTCTGTGTGTCTCCCTCACGTGCTCATACCCATATATAAGCAGGGCATCATAGGATATATATATATATATATATATATATATATATATATATATATATACAAATTAATTGTTATTGTAGTTACTGAAATGCTTACTTTGATTTGCTTTATTTATGCAAGACTGGGGGACCTTTCTGGCAAGTAAACCTGGGAAGAAGAGATGCTAGGATTGCAAATAAAACTGCAGTAAAAGCCAACATCCCATCTCCTTTTGATTCGCTTGATTCAATCTTCAAAAATTTTTAGAGTTTGTCTTTCAGTTCAAGATGTGGTAGTACTCTCAGGTAAAATAAAGCGTAAATGGTTAAAAGATTAGTGTTGCTGGAATTAGCGAAAAGTTCTAAAACGAACTCTCCAAGATTTGTTTGCTCGTCTTAAAGAGTTTTACTAACTAGGCACTAGGTTATTAGTGAAATTATCTACTTGATTCTCTGATTTCCATCGAGTCTCCCAGTTTTCCTGTGTAATTAGTGTCTTCCATTTTCTTTTTTTCCAACCTATCTTCAGATTATTGTTCCAGTTTCACTCTGAAGGGAGTGTGAGTTGGTTTCCTTGAAATTTGGTTTGGTTGTCTGGATGTTAATACCTTTGTGACAGTTCTTTTTTCTCCAAGGTTATGCTCTATTGGGTCTTTTGGTTGGTTTTGTTTAAACAACACACTCTAAACTTTGACTTGCTTAGGTAGCTCATCTTAAATCGCACTAATAGATGGGCCCTAATGATTTCAGATTAGCCACCTAAACAAGTCAACTTAAAATGTGCTGACTAAAGTTAGTGGAACTATCAGAGATTTGGTTTTCTAAGTTTGTTAATCTCACGTTTTTTTGTTCACATTTACTTCAGAATGCTCTACCAGTTTCGCTCTGAAGTTGGTATGAATTGCTTTTCTATAAGCTTGTTTTGATTTTCTTGATTTCAAGGTTTTGGGTACATCACTGTAAGTATATATGTCATTGCCCCCATGTTGTAAATTTGTGTGTTGAGAGGGAAAAGTTTATAAACAAATTTAATTCATCCTCTAATTTTATATCTTGTACTTTCTATTAAATTTTCTTTGTTCCAAAAGTATCCATCTTCAGTGGGGTTTACCAATTTCACAGTATAATTGACATGAGTTAGTTTTTTTTAGTTCTATTGGTTCACATTGATTTATTTATTAATAGATGTCTGTTGTGTTTCATTCAGGTGCCCATACAATAGGCTCTGCTCGCTGCTATACTTTCAGCTCAACGCTATTCAATTTCAGCAGTACAAGCAGCCGAGACCCAACAATTGAGCAGTCCTTGTTAGGAGACCAGCAAAGCCTGTGTCCAGATGGCAGCAATGATCCTAACACACTAGCCCCACTGGACTCTGTGACCAAAGACATATTTGATAATTCCAACTTCAAAAATATTCAAAACAGTAAGGGTCTTCTTCAGTCTGATCAGGCTTTGTTCTCAACTCCAAATGCATCTACTGCACTCTATGTTGATTACTACAGCAATTTTCCCAATGCCATCATGGAATTTCGTGTTTCTATGATGAAGTTGGGAAACCTAAATGTTCTCACTGGATCGGATGAAGAAATTAGGAAAAACTGTAGATTTAGAAATTGATGAATTGATAAACTCTTTAAGGAAAATCAGCGATAGCATGATTTCCAGTAAGTACCTAGGTTGAGTGGTAAGACAATGGGCTGTATAGTGCATCGTGTTATGCAAATTAATAAATGGTAATTAAGACTATAGAGCTTGTATACTGTAATATTGCTTTCTTACAAGTGTAATAGTTATGAATCTTTGCTTAATGCATTCTCGTATTGTTGGGTATAATCTTCTCCTCTCACCATGAGTTGTCGAAAATGGAACATGGCTTTTAGTTTTTAAAGTGGCTAATTGACAATGGAATATGATGTTCCTTTCTAATTTTTTTTATAGTTATTATAACTTTCTAGCATTTATGTCCTATTAATCTCTCATGGAGTTATCTTCTATTACTCTTCTCTATCAAGCTAGAATATCAGTATTATAAGAAAAGTAGGAACAAGAATGAAAATATACCTAGCAGTGTACAGACCATCAACATCTTTTAATGCGTAAAATTTGATCTATTCATGGATGATTTAAAGGGACTGATCAAGAAAGGGAAGTAAAGGGATTCTGCTTTTCTTCATTCTTTTTGCAGTTAATGTAGAGGAAAAGGCCAACATTTACTTATATCTATTTCTCGAATATTTGTCACATAATTTCTGATAGAAAAACCCTGAAAGATGAACTTTTAATTGGAACTTCTTGCTCTTGGAATGATATACATTTTCCACTTCCAATGTCGACCTGCCTAAGATGAGGAGGATTTTTCAGTACAGATCGAATTTCCACTGCGTTTGGAAAAATAAAAATAAAAATTCCAGCAAATAGGAGAACGACAAGAATCTGGAAACATTGAATGTTGAAAACCACACTAAAAAAATATTTAAAATAAATTGTTTATATTTTTAATACATTTTTTCATATTGTCTCTCTAGAGACAATATGTCTTTAATCTGAACTATTGTCTCTAAAGAGACAAAAGTGAAATTGTCTTTAAAGAGGCAAAAATATTTCTCTTTCATATTGTTTTTAGAGAATTTTTTAAGACAATAACTTAAGACACTCACTTAAAAACACTATTTAAGACAATAAGCAAATTAGTCCTCCCTGGTAGGACCAGTTCGCCATGGGTGGTGAATTAGTCATTTTCAGGGTATTTTTTAGTTTTGAGTGGGAATTTCATCGACTTAATTCAAAATTTTGAAAGATGTCGCCCTCTTCGGTCAAAATAATAAGGAATTAGGGCTTGATGCCTATAAATATAGGTTTTTAGGTCATTTTTCACATTAGTCATTTTTCACAAGCAAAATCAAAAGCAAAGTGTTGAATATCTTCCACAAGAAGATTCACAAGTTCATCTACAACAAAGTTGAAGCTTTAGGGCAGCAAACAAGGGTTTTTGCAGGTTTTCGAACTCACTTTCTATCCAAGATCATGGATGCCTATGGAGAATTATGAATAAATCAAGGTTGATGATATGCAACTAGCCATCAAATCACACCTAATGACTTGTTTTCCTAGTGATTCCATCTTCCATTATCTCCTAATCTTCAGCCTAAGGAAGGTTTGCATGTCTTTAAGATTTCTTTGAAGCAATCCAGGGTTTCTTATAGAGTCTTACATTGTTCCATTTTCATTCAAACATTCTATTCTTGCACATTAGAATAGGGTTTTGTCATACTTCATATTTCCTAGTCTTAGACACACTTAGGGCTAGGGTTTTGCAACACATTCCATTATCTTTTCAAGGTTTAACTACCAAACTAGGGGTTTGACTGAGGCAAACCCCCTATTAGAAACAAAATAAGTTTTGTTTTGCAGGTATTTATGAAGATTTGGAACCGAAAACCAGTTTGAAAAGGAAGTGCAGAGGCTAAAGTTCACTGATGGGGTCTATCAGATTAGAGAGCAGATTCAGATACCCTTTTCACAAAAACAAAGTTCTGGGCAGAGTTCATGTCCTAGGACTAATTCGCACAGGTTGGTGAATTAGTCCCAGTGGAGCAAAAATCAGATTTTACAGAATTTTAGAGCTTGTTCCAGATTCTCCAAGGTTTTCCAGGTGCATGCAAATTCATCTTTACCTTTCCATTCTATTCTATTTAGGCTTTTAGTTCTTTCTTTAAGTCATTTTGCATGAGTTTGCATATCCCACTATGTTTTCAAACACTTCACATTCCATTAGTTTTGCATCTATATTCAATATTTTTTACATTTTTATTACATTAGGGCATCTCACTTAGGCATATTTTTATCATACATACCTTAATATTTGAATGTTAACCACCCTGTTTTGGTCCTAACCCACTCTTTCTAGGTGAAAAACCCTAGAACAATAAGAGGAACCAAGGTGCCAAAACCAAAGGTTACATTTTGGTGAACCTTGACTTTTTGACTCTCGTATTTTGATTAGGAGTACATGTGCATCCTAGGACTAGCATGCATTAATGTTGCATTAGGTGTTGCATGCATTCTAGGATTGAAAATTTTGCATTAGTGAAAAGTTCATTCAACTTGCATTATTGCACTTCATTTCATTGAAAAATACTGAAATTCTGCATTTACAAAGTAGATTTGCATGTTACAGTGTAGCATTTATCATAATCAACTAGAAAACTTAGAAAGATCTCCAAAAATCCCTTATTGGGACTCATTCGCCCCTCTGGGCGAATTAGTCCCAATCCACATTTTGCATTTTTGTTTTTAGATTCCTATTTCTCAAATTTCTAGTTTATGTTTGTCTCAGTTAATTAGCTGTTACAATTCAGTTATTTCCTGTTTTCTAAGCATTATTAGCATTAATTTCTTTTCCATTTATGGTAATTATGGATAGCATTAGATTTTTACAATTTTCCATTTCAACATTAGTGCCCAGTCCCTTTAGATCAGATTCATCAGAAAATGAAAACAAAAACTTGAAAACATCTAATGAACCTACACAAAAAATGCTTCACTTTAGGAAAAATATGTCTTCCAAGCCTCTTAGTAGTGATGATTTAGATATGTTAGATGAAGTCCTTCACCACTTCCTCTCATTAACATCATCCACTAAGGCTTGTCATGAGACACCTAAACCAACTGATGAAAACTTACCTCTCAAACCTTTTAATTGTGATGACTTTGACATGTTAGATGAATTCCTTCAAGACTTCACCTCACAAAGGCCATCCACTAGGGTTTGTTGTGAGAAATCCAAAACAAAAGATGTTAATGTAATTCAACCTCAACTTATTCTTTACCCACCCTCGCATAAACCTCATTCTCTGAATAAACCTGAGTTGACTCTCTACCCACCTAAGAGTGATGTCTTGCAGCAACCAATTGTTACTCATACATACAACACTCACAATAATCTGCAACCACCACAACCCACTCCAACATCATTACCCTTTCCCAATCCCATATTGCCTAGTGCTCCTCAATTGACTTCACATACTAATGAGTATGATCTCGTAGAGCAACTTAAAAACACTCCTGCAAAGATCTCTCTTTGGGATCTCATTCAAAATTCCCCAAATTATCACACCATGCTTCAGACAACATTGCAACAAATAGCAATGCCTTTTGGTATGAATGCAAATGATGTGGCAACTCTCATACAAGGAATGAATGTCGTTAATGTTGACATTACATTTCATCAACATGAGCTCCCTCCTTTAGATGTAAGGAAGCAAAATGAAGCCTTTAGGATAATAGCTCAATACAATAGAATAGGCATCAAAAGGACCCTTGTTGACAATGGTTCTACCCTTAATGTTTGCAATGTGAAACTCCTAGATCGATTGCATGTAGATAAATCACAAATAAAATCTGATTCCTTATCTATTCGAGGATTTGACAATATCACAAAGCAAACGCTCGGTGTAATTACCTTACCTATTACAATTCGAAAAGCTACTTTGCAAACCCCCATCCATGTCATGCCTTATGATCTTTCGTATAATATTTTTTAGGGAAGACCATGGATCCATGAGATGCATGTAGTGCCTTCAACCCTTCATTGTATCATGAAATATGTTTATAACAACAAAATTTATCAAGTTGAAATAGACCCCGAGCCTAAAAGTTGCCTATAACTTGAAAAAGGGACAACAAATCCTCTAAACATTCCTACATCTCATATTGAACCTCTCGAGAATACCCAGTAGGAAGCCGAACCAACATCCCAATTATTAGGTGATGATTAGGGCTTGTTGGAATTTACACCTTCATTTATGGGAGAATATCTCATTACAAATAACAAGAATGACAAGCATGAACAACCCACAATCATGTCCACTCAGAATTTGGAAGAACCTTCACAAGCCTCTCTCTCCTCTTTGCAAGAAACTACAACTTACAAAACCAATTTCGATGAAATAGATTATCAACAACCACCTAATTAAAAAAAATGGAAAAAATTTATGGAAGAGGCTATGAGCTTGTGAAACAATTAGGCTATAGTGGTAAAGGATGTGGAAAGCATGAATAAGGCATCCGAGTTCCTATAGAACCCAATGTTCAAGAAACCAAGACTGGCTTGGGATATTGTTTTGCTAAGTCAACCAAAGCAACTCAACGACCATCATTAAACATCAACACTATCACATGTAAACCAAGAATCAATCTCACATTAAAACACCCTGAGTTCCTTGATATGGATCTACCATCATCATGGGAATGTGTTAAAAGTGATGATGCTTTGAAACAAATGTTAGGCATTTATGATAAGACATCCTTTCCTCCTCCCATGACACGAGTTACCTGTGCTATGATCCATACCAAGCAAGAAGCCTTTGACGATGACAACAATGAGAAAGATATGAGCATAGAGCCATATGATCCTGAATTTCCTAAATCCAATGCACTCCCCTTGGGGGATACAATTGATGTGTCAATGGACATAGATAATAAAGAAAAAAAAATTAAAATAGGGAAGTGCCTTGATGATGAAGAACAATAAGACATTGTAGCCCTACTCCATGACTTTCTTGAATTGTTTGCTTGGAAATATTCAAATATGCCAGGAATAGATTCGAAGATAGTAACGCATAATATAGTCCTTGTTGAAAATGCTAAGCCTACTTGCCAAAAGATATGAAAGATGAATCCTAAAATAGCCTTGCTTGTTAAAGGAGAACTTGAAAAACTCCTTGACGCTGGTTTTATTCAATCTATTGATTATTCTCCTTGGATCTCAAATATTGTCGCAGTTGCTAAACCTAATAATCATGTTAGGATATGCACGAATTTTTGCGACTTGAATAAAGCATCTTTGAAAGATGATTTTCCCCTCCCTAATATCGATATGATAGTAGATTCAATTGTGGGACATGCTTTGTTATCATTCATGTATGGATTTTCTTGTTATAATCAAATCTTTATTAACCCACAAGATCAATACAAGACTAGCTTTACATCTGCATGGGGAACATTTTGTTGGGTTATGATGCCTTTTGGATTAAAAAATGCAGGCACAACTTATCAACCAGCAATGACATTGATCTTTCATGACTACAAGCATAAAATCTTGGAAGATTATGTTGATGACATTTTAGCTAAATCTTTAACAAGACAAGACAATGTAATTGTTCTTCGAAAAATCTTTGAACGGATGTGAAAGTATAACATGAGACTTAATTCGAAAAAGTGTCTTTTGAGTAGATAGTGGAAAATTTTTAGGGTTTATCATATCTCACAGAGGCATCAAAGTTGATACAAAAAAAAATGATGCTATAATCAACATGCCACCTCCTAGAAACATTTCTCAATTATGCACATTACAAGGACAAATCCAAGCCATTCGACGCTTTGTGGCATGTTTAGCTGATCGAAATTTACCATTCACACATCTCCTCAAAAAGGATGTGCTCTTTGAGTGGAATGAGGATTGTAAACATGCCTTTGAGAGTTTAAAGGAATATCTCATAACTCCACCCATTTTACAACCCACTACGTCAAATAAACCATTTATCCTTTATATTGCCACATCAACCCATGCTCTTGTAGCATTGTTGGCTCAAAAAGATGACAATGGTAAAGAACATCCTGTTTCTAACATCAGCCGAACTTTAATTGATTATGAAACACAATACACTCAAATTGAAAAACAATGTTTGGCTCTTGTATTCGCTACCAGTAAATTGTGACATTATTTACTCAATGCTAAAATACAAGTGATAACCAAATTTGATCCCCTCAAACATCTTTTTAATAAAACAAACTTATCAGGATGCCTTGCTAAGTCAGTGATGTTGATTGAGTTTGACATTAAGTTTGTTTCACAAAAAAAAATTAAAGGCCAAGCCTTGACCGACCATTTGGATGATGCTCCTCCTTTAACATTACTTAACAATGATTCCTTTCCTGACGACAAAGTACTCACTATGGACATTTCTACATGGGAATTATATTTTGATGGATCTAAGTGTAGAATAGGCTCTGGCACTAGAGTTATACTAATTCCACCTATAAGAAAGCCTATTCCCTTGTCCTATCGATTAAATTTCCTATATACGAATAATACAACTGAGTATGAGGTGTTAATTGCTGGATTGTGTGCTGCTTTAGCTATGAGTGTAAAACATATTAAAATGTTTGGTGACTCGCAATTAGTAATCAAACAAATCCAAGGAACATATCAAGCAAATCATGACAAATTATCCAAATATAAGGATCTTATAATGAATCTTCTAGCAAAGTTTGAATCATTTACCATTGATAACATCCCATGAAAAGATAATCAACTTGCGGATGCAATGGAAAGTGTAGCTTCTCTTATATCACCTCAAGATCCTTCAAAATATTTTCAATTTACTAATTATCCCATCATGCAACCTTCGATCGACACGCCAATAGTAGATGTTTCAATAACAAATGATGAAGACTTGAGTGAATGGTTTGATGCGACATTCAATTATTTGAAAACTGGGACCTTTCCCGAGCCGACAACTAAAAACCTCCGAGCTCATTTATGAAAACTTGCATCCAAATATATCGTTCTTGCTGATGTGTTGTATTGAAGATCTTTTCATGGTCTCTTACTTAGATGTTTACGCAAATCTGAAATACCTATTTCCCTTCAACAAGCCCACGATGGTGCTTGTGGTGGACATTTTGGTGGACAAACGTTAGTTCAAAAACTTATCCACATTATGTATTATTGGCGCAACATGGAACATGATTGCTTTGAATATGTTCAAAAATGTTGTAAATATCAGGAACATAACAATCTCACTCATGCTCCTGCTTGTGAAATTCAAACTCAAGTTCCGATATGACCCTTTGTGGTTTGGGGATTGGACATTATAGGAAAGATTTCACCTCCTTCCGCTGAACATACCTTCATCATCACTGCGATTGATTACTTCACAAAGCAGGTTGAGGCTATTCCTCTTCGATCTACAACAGCTGAAGTGATATGTCGATTCATATTAGAGAACATTATTGATCTATTTGGTCTTCCTTCCGCATTAGTCTCTGATAATGGTATTCCATTTAAGAATAATGATGTGAAGAAATTCTTAGAGACATTTAATATTCAACATCGCTTTTCAACACCTTATTACCCGCAATCTAATAGTCAAATTGAATCAACTAATAAGATCCTTGAACAAATCCTGAAGAAAACTATTAACAAACATCATAAGGATTGGTACACACAATTGTATTATGTGCTTTGGGCTTATCGTAGAAGTGTTAGATCCTCTATAGGAACTACACCTTATAATCTTGTCTATGGTACTGAGGCAATAATGCCCTTAGAGTTAGAAATTCTTACATTGAGAATTGCTCTTCAAGGACTTATTGACGATCACCACTATAAAGAGCAAAGGCTACATCAACTTGAGATGCTCGACGAACAACATATTAATGCTCTTAAACATCTTCAACCTTATTGCAAAAGGGAGCAACGCCATTACAATCATAATGTCATTCCTTGTACTTTCCACCCAGGTGATTTAGTCCTATCTGAAAATCAATGTAACATCAATGTTGACCCTAATGAAAGAGGGAAATTTAGTGCTAATTGGACAGGCCCTTATATCATCGATAAGGCTTATGGATCTAGTGCGTATATAATAATCAAGATAGACGGTACACCCCTCAAAGAACCTATCAATTTCATGCATTTGCGCCGGTATTATGTCTAATCCATGCGAATAGTATAAATGATAAAGCAATGTTGTTAGAGTTATCAAGTTCTATCCTGAATGCTTTCACATTGCTTCATTTCTAACAAACCATTATGTGTATGTATTGAGCACTAAAGTGATTATTTAAAAATGCTTTTATTTAATTACTTTAGGATTTATACTATTCCTGTTCACTTTGTGTGTTAAGTTAGATCATTAAAAATTGTATTTAATTTAGCATCACATACTTAATCATCATGTTGTATCTAAAAGAAAACTGTAATATGTTTTTAATTAGATCACACCATACATGTTAAATCATGATAATATTAGTTAAATAATATTTCCAAAGTTATTTAATTAATCTCATTGCCATATAACATTCAACACATAAGCATAAAAACATCAAAATACTCATATATATATATATCATCATCAAAGTTTTATGTACATGCCATCAAAATATACAAGCTCAGTGAGGTCTATGACTGCCCGATCCCTCGGGATCTAGCACTCATGAGAGTCCAGTGGTAGGACGTCGGGAGATGGTGGTGTGCGATTGTGATCATGATCTGCCAAATCTAAGTGCAAACTCCAAGCCCTCTATCCGCCCAAGGGCCTGACGATGCTGCCATGCTATATGATCTCTCTCTGCCTCTACCCAAGCCAACTCTGTCTCAAATCTCTCAACATCTGGGGTACGAGAAGGTTGTACCTTTGCCCAGTGGACTTATCTCCTCAAACTCTCATATGCTACCCGCAACCTCGCGAATGGCCCTAGTGACTATGGATCCTGCTCTATAATAGTTGGGGGAATGTAATCAGAGTCCATTGCTTCCTCGTTAACAGGTGCTGGCACTATCTTGGTGGCTTCCTGATGATAGAGCTCTCGATAGTCTCTCGAGGCTCTTGCTAGATAGAAACAACACAATCAATACATCTCATCATATACATATAAAAAGCGTAAACATAAATGTAAAGTATATGCATAAATCACAAAATCATCACCTATATCTCTGTCAGGTTGTGCAACATCATCATCATGTGCAGGGGGAATGGAAGATGTGCTCACCCCTCTGTGGTTGTAGGTACTAGTGCTTGCTGCAGTTGTTGCACGTGATCTAGTCATACGAATGGAGGACTCTCCACACTCATATTGTGCTCGATCCTCAACATCTGCCTCATCACCCTCGCTTAGGGTCCACAACTCCTTCTCAACCTCCTCCTCCTCCTCCTCCTCCTCATCTCCTACATCATGGTCCTCATAATTAGGATCTGCTACCTCATCATACTCATCATCTATAACATCAATAAAAATATCTGTTGGCCTATACTGTATCTCCTCAGCCTTGTCCTCCCTGTCATCTCCCTCATCTGGCACTGGACTTGCATCCCCTATGGGCTCATCATTTGGAAATACAGGAGTTGGTCGGGCTACAGTCCACCACTCCTCAAACTCAACTCTTTCACCCACATCATCAATGTCGGAGATTGAAGGCTCATCATGATCTAACATGTTAGAGTCACTCTAAGTAACATTCTATAGGGTGAACTGCACTATATCCCCTAGTCTCCGGGAACTCCACGTTGATTTCCTGACAAACAGTCATGCTATCAGTGGCCTTTGAATCTGCCCAAACTATCGCATGACTCGATCATAATAGAAAGGATGAACTACATGGTCATATCAGCCCACCAAAAATTGGTCCAACTGCAACCTCCTCAACTATCTCGTGGGATCCAACCACAGAAGTGTGAGCTAGTACGGTCTCCAAAGGATCTCGTCCTCCTTTAGATGATCAAATCTCACCTGCTAGAAGTAAAAATCACCATACTGCCATAGTCTTTGTAGAGGATAGCTGAATGCACGAGGATATCCTATTGCTATCGCACAACGGAATCTGACTGGTCTGGTACATGTAATATTCTCTAGGCACCACACCTACAGAAGTGTGTAGTGTACCATACTGTCTACCTCCTAAATTACAAAGTGTCTGAGATCATAATATAAGTGTACTAAGATGCAGTGCCCCCAAGCATATACAATTCTGTACTCTGCCATCCCATGTACTAAGTGTACTAGTCCTCCCTGAAGGTGTGCCACCCGCCCATCTGGCATGAGTACTAGTTCTATAGTATGCATCATAATTTGCCGAACCACAGGAGCTCGCGAGTAGAGCAACATCGATAAATCAATTTGTCTCCTCACATTCTCATCGTGTATCGATCCACCTACACAGTACTGTAGATCGATCTTCTGCTCATGAAATGGTCTCTCTCCCCTAAAATGTACCTGCTCCCCCTGAATCAGAACTTAGAGGATATAGTGTATGTCCTCTAGTGTGATAGTCATCTCACCAATAGGCAGGTGAAATGTGCATGTGTCTGCGTCCCACCGCTCAGCCAATGCCATCAACATTGCGTCATGGTACTGCATCAGGGGCATGAGGTATGCCTAATAAATACCCATGGCTTGAAGATGCTTTATCTCCTCTATTGATAATGCTGGAGCTAAATCTCTGAGGAAACTTAGCTGTATCCCATCCAAATGTTGACGCGAGCGGGTGGGTACCTATCCATAAAATCACACAAATTTACTCTATAAATCATCTATTTTCTTTAATTTTCATACTATTCATCATGCAAGTGTGCTAAAGTGGTTCTAGTGTGCTTTCCTAAAGGCCCTAGATGCTTTAGAACCCTTTTGGGACACTTCGCAAAGAAAAAAGACACTTCACGAAGAAATAGGATGCTTTGCGAAGAAACAAGACACTTTGTGAACAAAAGGGACACTTTGCGAACAAATGGGACTCTTTGTGAAAAAAAGGGACACTTTGCAAACTTTTTTTCCAAGATCATAAATTAACCTAAATATGCATAAAATTCATCAAATCATTCCAAAAACACAAAGCAAAGGAAGCAAAATCGACTCACCTCATGATGACACTGGTTGCATGCCACTTGGTCCCGCAACACGTCCAGTCTCGTAGGTGCATAATCTCTTCGGCTTGGAATTCTTCACTCTTCTCTCCTCTCTCAAAATTCACAAATCCAAATGACAAAGTGAGTAAATGATCAAGTAAGTTGCATAATTTTACTTTTATCTTCTATATATGGTCATTTTTAGCCTTTTTTATTCTATTCAAGTTCAAAAGCACTTTTTCTTCAAAACAATTTAACGTGTTAACAAACTCCATTTTTGACACTATTTGTTGTGTTGGAATCGTGATTTTTCTCCCAACATCATCACGTGTCTATCATTATGTGGCATGGTACTTGGAAATGCCCTATGATATGACTTGCTCTATTCGACGTGGCTAGATTGCTACCTTGATTCCACCTCCGTAAAACAAGCGAAATCAAGGAGGGGCATACATCTACCCTCAAAGTTGATTCTTAGAAGTTAGATAAAAGGATTTTTGGATGACTAACAAATTCATGTTGCAAATGCGGTTCCTAACATTGTGGTTTGTAGATAACTACACTGGGGGCTTCATTTTCACATCATTTGAATGAGTATCCTTTTATGAAATAAAGTGTACTGTTTAGAGTCCTTTAGCTTGCATATGCACGTAGAGTCATATGGGCGCTAAAGTGGGGGCTAAATGTGGACATGAAAATTGTACTCCCTTTCAAAATAGTACAATTTGTGCCGTAATTTGGACCTAACTTAGACACCCTTGCACTAATCACCCTTCAAATCAATATTTATAGGCTCTCTAAGACCCATTATCTTTGATCTTGAGGTTTATTTCATAAAAACTCATTCAAATCTTGATAAAAAATACTCAAAACATTCATATCTCAAAGTCCCACTTCCAAAAACCCTAGGTGGGACTAATTTGCCACCTTGGGCAAATTAGTCTTCCTTGGTAGGACCAATTCGCCATGGGTGGAAAATTAGTCCTTTTCGATAGGACCAATTCATCATGGGTGATGAGTTAGTCCTTTTCAGGGTATTTTTTAGTTTTGAGTGGGAATTTCACTGACTTAATTCAAAATTTTGAAAGATGTCGGCCTCTTAGGTCAAAATAATGAGGAATTAGGGCATGATGCCTATATATATAGGTTTTTAGGATAGAGAGGGATGCAATAGTGATTGGTCAGAAGCGAGCTGATCAATAGTGCTTATATTTTATTGCTACTCTGAGTGGTACATTCATGGATATGGCTAAGGAGCTTTAAAGGTCAAGAAGAGGTGAGAAATATTATAGAGATTTGTATGAGAGAGTCATGCCACTTGATCGAAGAGATTTGATCTTCACAGAGGTCATGAGTAGATCTCAGAGCATATCACACTCCAGACGGTCACATAGCAGTGGGGGTGTATCTAGGTTGAGATAGTCTTCTCCTTCTGACTACCCGCCATCTGAGAACAAATCATTAGGGTCATCGTAGCCAAAGGATAGATAGGATTGCCAATCTTCACCACGACCATCACCTTCATGGGATGAGGGTAGCTCTAGCTAGAGCACATTTTGATATTGTATTGAGACACTTATATTTTTCACCTTCGAGCCTGCGAGCTCTATTTTGAGGGATATCATGATTTTTTACTATGATACTTTTTGAGATATATATATGTGATGCATGATTTTAGCGACAATCATATGATATGTGTTCCTATGTTATGCATTTATGATTTCATGTGATGGATTATTATACTCTATGATGTTTATGCACTTTATATGTTGATGAGATGATTTTATGTGTTGATGCACTATGGATGACTAATGTATGTTTTATGCTTATATA